>JAYKKM010000049.1:2965000-3207500 GCA_035772405.1 Chrysogorgia sp. JL179-B06
TACATCAATAAGCCATCCACTCCCCTACTTGGGTTGCTAGATTAATAGACTAGTGAGAGAGACTAAGCATGTGGGATTAGAAATTGACTGTTAAACGCATGCGCTAACTATCGTTATTTTAGCGCGAGTTGAGTTAATGTAGACATCATACATTCACAGTTACGTGTTGGAGACTAGGTTGACAATTCTTGTAAAGCGCTATCGACAATTATTAGAGTTGGCGCTATATAAATATACATCATTATCATATTTTCATTATATATATAAGCAGTCTAGTTTTCAGAACGTTCTAAGGTTATCACCAATCACCATGGTGTATACGTTTTTCAAAGCTATACTTTAAATAAGTGATACTGATATCGATGTCTTCTACTTTCACAATGTTATGCTTGTAATATGGTACGTCTTAGTCACATATATATCCAACGTAAACTAATCTTACGTTTCTGCATACTCTCCGACAAAGGGCCTTCTCTCGAAACGTTAGACCTCCTATATTCGTGATTTCGGCAGCATACCAACCTTTTAGTGTTTTTGAATTAGTATTTTAAACTTCCGTTATATCTTTATTTCGCACTGAATAACAGCGTAAAATACAATATCACGTTTCACTGACGAAGAAACGTTGAGGGCCCGGAAGGTCTAGTTTTTATGTCATTTCATATAAAACTTAATCCGATTTGAATTGTCTTTCGAGGAGTAAAATCTGATGTTTCAAAATTTTTTTTTGAGAAAATCGATTCGAAAACTGCCACCTCCACAGGCGTCTTGATGTAAACCGAGCGCAAATGATCGCGTGCGGCCGACAACGCGGCCGAGATTTGAAAACGCGCATTTGCCAGCCATCTTGCTTTTTCATCGCGAGAGTGGAAGCAGTCACGTCACTGCGTCAAACCTAACCTCCGACTCTAGTTCAACCGACCCGCACGTTCTAAGCCATATAATATTGTAATTGTTAAAACATTATGCAGTAAATTATTGGATTGTAAATCCCAAAATAACTTAGTCCTTACCCCCCCCCCCCCCCCCCCCCCCCCCCCCCCCCCCCCCCCCGCCCGCCTAGAGTTCCATCCTAACCCTAACCCCCCGCCAATAGTGTCATCCTAACCCTGTGAGATCTTGCTAATAGGTTGGTAATAATAACGTAATGGTTTGGTGTAAGCGGCGAACCATCTGATTGACTAACCATAATTAATTCTAACCCTAATTCCCCGCCTAACTATAAACCCCTGCAGAGGAGGAGGAATGTGGCTATGTCTTTAACTGTTAGATTCTGGGCTATATTTTCGGTCCATTTAGTTCTTCCGGAGGTTATATGCTTTCTTTTCGGCGGCATCTTGTGTTTATTATCTGGAGTTCTTGTTAAAGTACTGAAGTCCCACCATCTTACTTCTCATTTCTGTTAAATAGCGTAAATAGCGGCTCCTGTTAATCAAACCTAGCTATAGGTTTTCTTCTTCTTTTCTAACTTATAAACAAGTTAAAATTCGGTTGTCATTGCTGTCGTTCGCAAAAACTGAACTGCTAAAGAAGCAAAGATCCGGCGGCCATTACTGTATATTAATAATAAACGGCAGCATTTCACTTTTGATAAGAACTCCTAGTAATAATAATAATAATAATAATAATTTTTTACATTTTTTTTTTAAATAATAATTATTTATTTCTTATCATAATAATTTTTAAAATAACAGGCACTAAAAAAGGATAATGTTCAGTATATACATATATCTATTGTTTCTCTTACAGAGTTTTCTGTCCGTACCAATTAAAGCTATAATATAAAATATATAAATAAATAATTTAAAATACAAATTATATTACAATAGAAAATATTATAATAATAAAAACAAAACAAAAAATACAATAATAATAATGGAAACTTTATTTCAGAAAATCGATTGAAGCAATATTACAAAATAATCTTAAGAAGAAATCAACTCTGTGTTTCTCTCCATACGTAAACGTAGGGAAATCCACAGAGATAAACAGGCAACATATTTAAGAAGTTATACTATATTTACAATAAAACTTTACTAACTAAATAAAACAATAAAACTTTGCTAATAAAACTTTAACAAAGGCGGATATGTCCAGTGTTTATTACGGCGTATATAGATATAAAATGAAGCTCTCATAGCAACTTCCATGCACTTCGCGATCATCCTCTTATAGTTAATATCAGTTTCTTTAAAAATACTGTTCAAGTTTTCGATATGAGTTGTGATTAGACCAAGTGATGTTATTTCAATAAAAATATTTTTACAATGTCTAAATCTTCTCGTGCAATCATTCTTAATAATAATAATAATAATAATAATAATAATAATAATAATAATAATAATAATAATAATAATAATAATAATAATAATAAAAAATAATAATATTAATAATAATAATAATGATGGCTGACTATGACGACATAACTATTCTCTCTCCTCCGCAGAGGCTTCTCTTTTTTTTACTAATTCCGTGGAAGCGAGGGAGGCGGACGAAGGCGGCGGGCAACGGGAGGCGAACGCGCGCGCGCGAGGGAGGCGAGGCGCGCGAGGAAAGACGGGAAGGGGGAAACGAAAGAAGCCTCTGCCAGATAATGTAAACAATATGGCGCTATCCCGTGATGAACTGGGTACCGATACCAGGTTTCAATGGAAGTAGTGCGGGGATTCAAGAGTTTCAAGAAGCGAAAGAAAACAAAAAAATTGTGTGCTGTAAGTGTTTCGAAATGGACGGCGGCGTTCATTTCTTTGCAAAGGAAACTGGTTTGAAGCAACACTTTCGAACAATTCAACGCAACGCAGATTTGAACGATACTATACTTGCGAAATGCAAGGTTCTTTTTCAAAAATTACATGGCGAGGAAACCACGAAAGTGATTCAACAAGTATGCAGTCTACGACTTCAAACGGTTAGTTCATTTCTTTGTTACGAAAGGAAGATTTAGCAGTTTAAACTGTGAATACGCGGCAGTATATTAAGTCGCGCTTATTACTTTTGTCACCTATGACAATCTGTTTTCTTTGTAGTCAGGAGACAACGTGACTCCACCAACTCATTCAGAGTTCCGTGAAAGGATGGCTGATTCCGAACTAGCACAAGAAATGAACATCGTGGCCAAAAGTAGGAGGGACTGTCACAAGGTTGAAATCGCTTCGTGCATTCGTATTCAGTTCGTTTGCCGACTTCGAATTAGGCGTTAACGAATGTTTCCCACCACCATAGTAATCCTTCTTCGGCGTACTTGAACTGATTGGAAAGCATCCGATATCTTCTGTGTATTGATTATCGTAAAAATAATAAAGAGTATTGTTCAATGTGGTTCAATAAAGCTATCTAACTCTATATTCAAAATGGCGGACTGCGGACACGCATATAAATAACAGCAAGAATCACATAAAATCATTTAATCGCACTGTTTCTTCGTAAAAATCACCATACTGACCTTCGATACTTAAATCTTGAAGGGAGTCTTCAATTTCCGCTAATTCATCGTCTTTTTCCGCCATTATCTTACAAAAACCACAGAACCGCAAAAAAAGCCAGAGAACAGCACATTATCTGGCAGAGGCTTCTCTCCTCTCTTTCCGCCTTCCCATCGTTCCCCGCGCGCTTTAGTACCGCGCCCGTTGGCCAGCCCGCGCCTTCCCTGTCGCGCCTCCCTCGCTTCCACGGAATTAGTAAAAAAAGAGAAGCCTCTGCGGAGGAGAGAGATAACTATTCACATTCTTACACAGTTGGCGATAAGTGAATTTCAAAATAAAGACCGTTCACGTAAAGATTTCAATGAACCAGTTGGAAAAGCCAAAGTAAACTTGTTCCACGTGAGGGATGTTAAAAAATGCCATGGTTTGGGAGTTATGCGCGTGTCTAAAGGGAGAAAATCTCGTAAAAATACACAAACATTATCTTGGATATATCATCTGGATTCCCACACACGTCCTCCATGCAGTAACAGTACGCAACTACGAGGGAGTGTACTCTTTTGTGCAAGTGTTTTCAGATCGGCATAGAGAAACTTCAAATATGTCTTTGAACTCTTTCTTCCCCCATCACCCCGCTAAGTCGAAATGGAAATTTCAAAGGGTTAAGTATGGGTGGTACACGGGGTGTACCCTATTGTCTTAGTCGTATTAGGATAGACATGAGAAAATTGAGATACGCATTCCCGTCGATATTTCAAAGAGATTTTAAAAGATGAGTAATCTGAAGGAAACTGCTATTCATGTGAACACAGCTTTTAGCTCAGACGAGAGATATCCTCCAGAAAACGACAACCGAAAGGATTTGGGAGAAAGAAAAAAGGTGGATGATGGACAGAAACAAAACCAATCCACGTACGCTGGATACAATAGCTGCCAAGCAGTTCTACTTGTTGCCTTGATTGTATTCCTCATAGCTTTTATCGTTATTCTTGTGTTATTCGTCAAAGAAATAGAGGATTCTGATGATTCAACCACGATAACGTCCGAAACATGTTTTGAAGAAAAATGCATTTCAAATGCGGCAGGTAAAACACGCAGCCCATTGAAGACACACACGCAACTGAGGTTGATTAATTGTACATTTGATAAAATAACATTTTGTCACTCTTTTGTTTATGTTATTGAATATTATAAATGATGGCGTGTTAAGAGATATATCCAATGATCCAATCAAATTAAATAAATTACTAGTGTTTGATATTAAGGGAGTTGTGCAAAGAATAACAGACTTAATTAAATGTAACCCTGTCATTATACACTAATTCATATCCTATTGATACAGTAGTCAAATCAATGTTTGCATCTAGCTCGATTTTGACAATTAAAGAACTAGTAAGATTTCGATTGTCGATTATGCACTGAGATATTTATAAAGATATATAAGATAAAGGATTGTTTGGTTCTACAGATAAGGCTGGAGCGCTAGTAGATATCAAATTAGAATTTTTGAATGTCAATAACGTAAAGATTTTTTATAAAAGGAATATGAATAAATTATTTAGTCATTTACCATTTCGCAGAGAGACGAGTGATATATTAATATATAATAAGCGTGGTAAATAAAAATACTGCAAATGTGCCACATCAGAACATAATTGGGAGTGAATCAAGAACGTGATAAGACTCATTGAGTGTAGGCTGGTATTTCAAATGTACTGTGTGGTCATGAAACAACTTCATGTTTAAGATATCTTTCCTGCCAGCATATTGGAATCCAAGCTAAAACGTGACAATCCTATAGCTGCCGTGGTATTCTCGAGCATGATTGAAACCACGTTCCAATGGCATGCTATGGACATTCTTAAAATGATTCGCCAAATCCATAATTATTCACCAGATCCGTTGACTTCTACCGTCCTCGTGCCTGTAGAACTAACATTAAACAGTTTACTATAATTTATTCAAGGTCCAAAGCTCTAGAATACATTATCTAATAATATTAAAACTGTTGCTAATATAAATATTTTCAAACCATGCATCCTTCAAGAGATATCTAATAGAAAACCAAAATCGTACTTGATTCTTTGAATCATGAATTCTTGTTATTTTATATTAATATAGGAGGATCCTCAACTAATTAGTTTGGCTTCTAACAGGTTTCCTCGCCAATTTATGTTCATATTTTTCATTATTTTATTAATCATCATGTAGCTATACACGACGTAATATATATGTACCATGTTATCTCTTGTATATATACTTATTCTATTGGTAAATAAAATCTGAAATCTGCGAATGAGAAACGATGTGAAATGATACGGCCAAAAGAAGCGGTAATAAAAGTGGATTAATTAAGCATACAAAATTAACAAACTACAGGGATCTTAAAATAATTAGCGTTCATCAGTTAAGAGGTTGTCATGAATGACCCATAAAACGCCCACTTTCCAAGACGCCCAGTTTCCAACAAACGTCTCTGTAAAACAGGATTTTCTTGAAAAAACGCTACTCGATAAAAACACTCCGAAGCTAGATTTACACGCGACGTATATCATCTTCACAATTGTCATCTTGATGTATGCCAAAGGCTCCCAATTGGAGGTCCGCGGTCCACAGCAGGACCGCAAGGACCTTTCCGACGGACCGCAGCATGCCACAATAAACAAGTAAAAATACAAGTTGAAAACATCGAACGTCATTATATATGTTAAATATAACATATGGTAGATAAAATAGATAAACATTATTTTACGAGAATAATACATGACAGTGTTAACTGATAAACCTGTGTCCCTCAAATATTACATTAGGAAACTAAGTATTACCTATATAATTATTAAGATTATGTATTATATTAAAACATGATTGAAAATTAATAAATTAAAAAATGTTCAATTTATCATGAAATAGATATATAAAATGTAAAATGATCAATATTTTCATAGTTTGATATCCAAAAATACATAAATACGTAAATACACAAACATTATCTTGCATATATCATCTGGATTCCCACATGCACCTCCACTCCCAGTAACAGTACGCAACTACGAAGGGGGTGTACTCTTTTGTGCAAATCTTTTCAGATCAGAATGGAGAAACTTCAAATATGTCTTTGAACCCTTTCTTTCCCCTATCACCCCGCTACGTCAAAGTGAAGATTTAAAAGGGTTAAGTGATAAACCGCGGGGTGTACCATTTTGTCTTAGTCGTATTAAGAATAGACCTGAGAACGTACGTTGAGATTACGCATTCCAGTCGATATTTCAAAGGGATTTGAAAAGATGAGTAATCTGAAGGAAACTGATGTTCATGTGAACACAGCTTTTAGCTCGGACGAGAGATATCCTCCAGAGAACGACAACCGGAAGGATTTGGGAGAGAGGAAAAAGGTGGATGTATCAGTACCAGTGCAGGCTGATGTTCAGAAAGGAAACAAAGCAGAGAACCAAGTCGTTCTGTTTGTTGCCTTGATTATATTCCTCATAGCTTTTATCGTCATTCTTGTGCTATTCGTCATAGAAAAACAGGATTCTGATGATACAACTGCAACATCGTTTGAAACATGTTTTGAAGAAAAATGCATTTCAAGTGCGGCAGGTAAACATGCAGGCCATCGAAGACACACACAACTTAGGTTGATTAATTGATACATTTGATAAAGGAAAATACCTTTTTGTCACTCTTTTGTTTATTTGATGTGTTAAGAGATATCCAATGATCCAATCAATAAGATAAATTAGACTATGTTTGAGATTAAGGGAGTTGTCAAAGAATACCAGACTTAATTAAATGTGTTGCCATTATACACTAATTCATATCCTTTTGATACAGTATTTAAATCAATGTTTGACATCTAGCTCGATTTTGACTGATGAAAGAGCTAGTAAGATTGTGTACTGAGATACAAAGATATAGGATAGATACATAAAAGGATTGTCAGGTTCTAATACACAAGGATGGAGCATTAGTAGATATCAAATCAGAATTTTTGAATGGCAATAACGTAGAGATTTTTTACAAAAGTAATATGAATAAATTATTTAGTCATTTAACATTTCCCAGAGAGACGAATGATAGATTAATATATAATAAGCGTGATAACTTGGATACTTTTAAAATGAGTAGCTAAACCATAATTATTCAACCAGATCCGTTGACTTCTACCGTCTCGTGCATGTAGCATTAACATTAAACAGTTTACTATAATTTTTTCAAGGTCCAAAGCTCTGGAATGCATTATCTAATAATATTAATACAGTTGCAAATATAAATAATTTCAAACCATCCTTCAAGAGATATCTAAAAGAAAACCAATATCGTACTTGATTCTTTCAATCATGTTCTATTTTGAACCCACGTGACGGGGTGCAACGCCTTCTATGTGCTATATATGAATTCTTGTTATATTTTATATTCAAATAGGAGGATGCTCAACTAATTAGCTTCTTTGGTATCTAAGATGTTTTCTCGTCAATTTATATATATATATATATATATATATATATATATATATATATATATATATATATATATATATATATATATATATATATATATTATATATATATATATATATATATATAGCCTATATATATATATATATATATATATATATATATATATATATATATATATATATATATATACACCGTGCATGTTATTTCTTGTACTCATTCAATTAACAAATAAAATCTGAAATCTAATCTGCGAATGAGAAATGATGCGGCCAAAATTAGCAGTAACAAAAGTGGGATAATTAAGCTTACAAAACAAACTATGGCGATCTTAATATAGTTAGCGCTCTGACGTTAAGAGGTTGTCATAAATGAACCATAAAACGAAGACGCCTCGTGTCCAACAAAAGACTCTGTAAAGCAGGATTTTCTTGGAAAAACGCTACTCGATAAATCACTCCGAAGCTAGTTTTCACGCGAAGTATCATCTTCACGATTGTCATCTTGATGTATGCCAAAGCCGGGCCCCCAATTGGCGGTCCGCGGTGCGCGATCCACAGCAGGACCGCAAGGATCATTCCGACGGACCGCAGCATGCCACAATAAACAAGTAAAAATACACTATAACATATGGTAGATATAAGATAGATAGGTAAAACTTTACGAAGATAACACGTGACAACTGTGTAAACTGATCAGATAAACCTGCAGTGGTCTTCAAATATTACATTAGGAAACTAAGTAATACATATATAATATTAAGATTATGTATTATATTAAAACATTTGATTGGAAATTATTAAATAAAAAATGTTCAATTTATCATAAATAGATATGAGTACTAAAATCTAAAATGATCAATATGCCTTCAAGGATGATTTTAAAGCAGAAAGAGATTTTTCTTTTTTGATGTACGGCGGCCTCTTTCCATTTCACGATTATATCGAGGGCAGATAAGGTTTAAGGAGCCGTATCTCATGGTAGATCTCGAATAAACATCACTACTAGTCCTTGTTAACATTTTTTTCACATAATCAGCACATTCATCATTTAATCGCTGATAAACCAAAGAACATTTTGCCAGTTTGGCTTCATCAATTGCTTAACTGATAATCTTACACTGTTTGTGTTGTTGTCCTTATTTAAAATAACTCGAGCTTCTCGTTTATGATATATAGAGAACATAGAGCATAAAACATAAAGCATCTACGAAAATAGCTAGAGTATAGGGTGTAGAGTGTAGAGTTTAAAGCATATAGAGCGTAGAGCATAAAGTGCAGAGTGTAGAGTGTATAATGTATAGGATATAGAGTATGATTGTATAGAGTATAGAGTATAGTGAGCATAGATATAGTAGAGAGTATAGGTAGTAGAGCACCAGTATCGCATTGTCTAAATGGGTTGAAGCCGTATGTCTAAATTTAGAGCAGCGGGTTGAAGCCGGCTCAGAAGATCTTCTAAGCCTTCTGTCTAGTCCCACATGCTTAATCTCTCTCGTGAGTCTATTTATTAAAGTGTCACTACGATGTAAATTCACCCCCGTCTTTTAGATTTTCTTTAGCATAGAATAGTGTTTCAGGGTCGAAAGTGATCATCGATGTAAAAATAAACTAAAAAATGAAGTAAGTATTTTGAAGTAAGTATTTTGAGCTCTGAAATCACTATTATTTAGGCCACCATTACTAAAAACGTGTTCCAAGTGAGCCCGCAATTTCAAAAGGTAATATTGTTTGTGACGTCAGATTCTCAATGCTACGCCTGATTTTCAGTCGAGGTTACTGATTTCTTGTTTTCTTCGAGAAGTAGATGAAATGTTCAGCCTTTCAGATGAAGAATTTGAAAAAACGACCTTGATTTACTTGAAGAATTAGCCATGCGGAGTCTTCGCGTTGAGAATCTGACGTCACTAACGATGGTCAGGAACATGAACGAGTAATGGCGGACATACAGTAACAACTCCAGATTCGGAGTCATAAAAATAATACTTGCCATCGTCGAATCGCAAAACGGTTTCGACCGAGCAATATTTAGCAGCTCTGCTTTATAAATACGTAAAAATATCGATAGGTAAAAATTTGATCGCCACTTTAAAGACCCCAAGTATGGGAGACGAGGGTGGTTGATATTCGGCAAGTGTCTTAAAAGTTGTTAGGCGAGGGTTAGGTTTAGAAAACTAGTTAAGCGGGGGGTTAGGGTTAGGACATTTGTTCTTTTGGGGAATGGGAACAATTACTTCCGTAAAGTACTCCCAGAAGGCTTAGAAGATCTTCTGAGCAGGCTTCAACCCGCTGGTCTAAATTTAGACTTACGGGTTCAACCCGTTTAGACTGTGCGATACTGGTGAGTAGAGATAATAGAGATGCTTTAGTCGTTCTGACGAGTAAACGAAAGCAGATTTCGTGAGTCGTTAATGCCTCGTGCATAACTATATCGTTTGCAGATGTGCTGAGCTCCATGAACAGATCTGTGGATCCATGTGAAGACTTTTTCTCGTTCGTGTGCGGAGGATGGCAACGGAAAACCCTTATGCCGGCGAGTACCACTGAAATAAACGTGTTATGGAGCATGACGATCTCCAACAGACAACTCATGAAAAACATCCTTGGAGATCCAGAGACAAGAAAGAAATATTCCAAGGTATCACATAAATAACAATTTAGTAATAATAATAATGGGAGGTGGTATCAACAAATTGCAACAACAAATCCAGAAGTTGATACGACATGAGATGGAAGGGTAGTGAGAACTATGCAAAAGACAGTACTAATGGAAGTAATAAGCAAAGTGGTCCAAGAGGATTGATATATATATATATATATATATATATTTGTAGTGAAACATACATCTTAGCAAAAGGAGCTGCTATGTAAATACAGTATATAGGAGCTATTGTCCGCCACGAATAGGCTATTAAGAAGCACAATAATAATAATAATAATAATAATAATAATAATAATAATAATAATAATACAGAAAGAAGAGATTATGTAGCGCAACCAATTTCGGGTCGGTATTTGGAAAACTCTGAATCTTATTACACATCTGTAAGCATGGAAGATCCCGACGGACCAATCCAGATGTCAGTTAGCAAAGAAGTGGCCCGATATTTACATCGGAAGCTCAGTCGCAGGGGGACTTTATCAATCGAGCGTATGACACGAGAACAAAGAAAAGACCAAGCGATAATGACATTTCGAATATCAACAAAGCCATTGATGAGCTCTTAAATCAAAATCACACTGATCCAGAAAGAAACCCGTTCGGATGGCTATGGCTAGCAAATAGCATTATGTACGCCGTGGTAATAGCTTTTCTATTATAAAAAGGATGGAAGAAACAAGGAAACACACAAACGCATCCTGGATGGAAGGTTGGTGAGAAAATTAAAGAAGCATAAGAGCAGAGGGCAAAGGAAATAAGAAAGAATATATCAATCGCGAAAGCAGAACTTGAAAGAATTCAAGAAAATAGGAAAACCACCATAAAGGGCAGAAAGAATAGAACATTTTTGGAAAAAGAATGTAAGAAGATTTCGGCTGCGAATCTAGTAAATTATATGGAAAAAAAATCAAATCTCAGAAAGCTAAAAATAGTCTATACGAGAAAGAGAAAACAGAAGGAATCGAGAGACTTAAATAAATACTTCCAGGTAGACCCGAGTAAAGTTTACTCAAGCATGAAGAAAATAGTGGAAAAAGATGCCGAAATACGAAGTAAATCAGAAAGAGGATGAGCAAAACCAAAATAAGTTTGAGAATATCAATGAAGCTGGCTAGAAGAGGTTAGAGCGGCCATAAATGATAACGTACCAGCTCCACCCCAAGAGAACTATGAACCGAACATTAACCAATTACCAGTGTAATCCTCAAGAAACGGAATTGGAGCGCACCAGGTCCTGACCGCATCGCAAACTTCTGGTGGAAAAAGGCAAAGCCTCTACACGAAGGCGTAATGAGGAGCTTCACAACAATATTCCATGGTGGTTCACAGGAGGTAAAATGACTATCCTTGGTGGTTCACAGGAGGTAAAACCACACTTAACCCCAAACCGGGCGAATTCTCCAGTGCTAACCAGAGGCCGATCACCGGCCTAAACACAGTCTATACAAATAGCATTCGTCATGCGTCCTGAAACCCATGGATCAGCATCTTGATAGTTATGGTTTGATGCAAGGAGAGCAGAGAGGAGCGAAGGAAAAATGCAACGGAACGATTGACAACCTTCTTACAGACATAATGGTATGTCAGGACAGCAGACGAAGTAAACGTAACCTCAGTATGGCATGGATAGATGTCAAGAAGGCCTATGATTCGATTGATCATAAATGGTTGAGGGAAATGATGGTACTCCATAGATTTCCGCAATGGATTGGAAGAGTGATCCAGAAACTGAGTTCAAGCTGGAACACAAGAATAAAAGCTAATACAAGACAAGGTGTCGAAATCTCGGAACTGATACGATTCAATAAAGGCCTCCCACAAGGTGATGCGCTATGCCCAAGGTTGTTCACGCTATGCATCAATCCGATAGCGTGGAAGTTGAAGGCTACAGAAGGATACATCCTGTCCAAACCCATTAGAATGAAGATAACAGATCTACTATACATAGACGATTTGAAAATCTTCGCAGCTTCCCGTGACAAACTAGAAAGAGTGCTGAGATCAACCAAATCCTGGATGGCAGATGTTGGCCTCGAATGGAATGAGAGAAAAATGCTCCGTAGTACACGTTAAAAGAGGATGTATGGATACGAAGACGTCAGCGATGGAAGTAGGAGACTCGGATAGGATTAACAGTCTAAAAGATGGATCCTATTATAAGTTCCTAGGGATGATGGAAACCGTGAAACAGGAGGACGCTGTAGTTCTACAGAGTGCAGCCAAAGCCTACTTACAAAGATTATCGGTGATATGGTCAAGTCCATTATCAGATTTCAGGTTCTAGTGGAGAATGGCACAAAGCACCCTCTGGGATCAACGGCTCTTATCTATCTTTCAAGAAAGAGTGGAGGAAGAGGCTTAAAATCGGTAGAAAGTGATTATAAACTGACAAAGATTAAGGCAGCGGTTAAACTTTACACCAATACAGACCAAACACAATGGCTATGGTTATAGGGACTTCGAGAAGAAAGCTACGAAATCGGGAGGTCAATCATTAACCAAATATGCTACCAAGTACGCAGAAGAGCTAAAACTTACGTTGAAGCTAGAATACCCAGACTCCAAAGGTTACACGGAGAATGACGAAGAGATTATTGCCAGAAAGATTGGAAACTGGGCAAAAACCGCTCAACAAAGAGAATGTTTTGAAGAAATGAAAGGTGGGAGATGGCAAGGGAAGCTCCTCAAGAATCGATGGTTGGATGATGACCTAAATAATGAATGCTTCGCATGGATGTCAAAATGGAGAACAGTGCCGTCGCACACAATAGCAGCAGTGCACGAACTTTGCCAGAAACTACTTCCAACAAAGATATACCATCAGAAGAAAACAAGGACGAACATCAGCCCAGACGTGCTGTGCCGACTATGTGGCAAAACTCCAGAGAGTTTACCTCACATTCTGGCAGGCTGTAGTGCTCTGGCGCAAACAAATATCTAGCCAGACATAATAATGCTCTGAAGATCCTGTATTTTGAGTTGTTAAGAGATCGAGATCTGGTTACAACAGTCACGCCCTGGTGTTCACCTGTGATGCCCAAACCACTGTATGAGAATGGTAGAGCGAAAGCCCTTTGGGACATACCTCTCTATGCCGAAAATGCAGAAGTAAGAGCTAAAAGAATAGATGCTAGGATTGTTGACAATGAGGAAAAGAAGGTGATGGTGATAGAAATGAGCTACCCATGGCTAGATAATCGCCAGTCGAAAGATGCTGAGAAGAACCAGAAATATGGCCCCCTAAGATGGGAACTGAAGAAGCAATTCCAAAGCTACCAAGTAACCCAGCACAACATCATTATGGATGTTCTCGGAGGTTTTTCGAAGGAGGTTAACCAAACAGTAAAAAAGCTAGTCGGAGATAGAAGCGAAGAAACATTAAGACGGATGCAGAAGTTTGTGATCAACAGTAGCTTGAACATTGCACGCTCATTTAAGATTTTAGTTGACTAACAATTTACTGAAGTGGCTGCGTCAATTAGTTAGATCGTTTTTATAATCGAACAGTATAAATATTTGATTGTACTGACTTATTTTAAATTGTTATAGTTGCCTAGAGCATTTTTGTTGTTTTTTTGTTTTTTACTTTTAGAGTTTGTAAGATAGATTTTTACGCAATAGTTAGCTACGTTCGCGCCTAACTGTGGCTTTTAATTTTACTGAGCATTCAGAAGTTGTACACTGCCATAATAATAATAATAATAATAATAATAATAATAATAATAATAATAATTTTGTATAATGAGAAAATGATTTTATTACAACATAATAATAACATTGACAATAATAATAATAATAGAATAAAAAGCCTATTTACATATTTTAATCCATAAAATCTAAAGTTCATTTACGTACTCGATTCCTAAATTTTATTAAAAAGAAAAACAAAAAAAGTTCCAATATTAAAAGGATTCAAGTTCATAAAATTACAAGTCCTGACATCAAAGACCACGTTCCGGTATTAAAAGTTCGAGTCCATAAAATTACTATTGAAGTCCACATTCCTAACATCACAAGGGACTCTCCTGATTGTCCTAGAACCTCTCAAGCAGATGAGGGCGGATCTTAATAATGCAAACGACGTTTTTGCTCCGATCCAAGAGACCGTCTTAGCATACTGTTCCCCCTTCTTTAAAGCTACCAGCTCCGCAAGGCGACTGTGATATCTCAAACATTCCTGGCCCATTCCGCCGATTGTGATAAATATTAAGGGCGTGAATGTTCCATATTCAATGTCGAGAACTCTCCTTGAGTACTGGCGCTTCTTCTCGTTTTCATGCATTCGGTAGATCTGTTGTGGATCTTGGTCCTCGGGATCTTGGTCCTTGGGATCGGCGTTCGGGTGGCAGACTCTGACATCAAAGAATGCCGACCGTTGGGGTTCCCAGAAGCCACGTGCATGAATATCCAGCCTTGCGTCTTGTGCTTTGTTAACTCCTCTGCTCAGCTGTTCTCCATTGATGTCTTGAAGGACGGGTTCGGCTTCAAAATCACTGCATACCGTACGTAGGATTTCAGCTTCCAGGTCTCTCAACTCATTATGTCGTTGGATGACAAATCCACCTCGTTTGCAAATCATGGCATGATCTATCGTAAAGACTTCCCCACATACACAAGTGGAGGGAATATCATCAATCGGCCAGTCATAGCGTAGTTTGATAGCGTCACGGAACTCTCGTTTATTCATTGTTGTTGAAATGTTGAAACCCATTTCTCGGAGAGGAAGCACTGTCAGCCACACCGATGACCCTTTCTCTGCTGCCAGGTCTAGTGCTCGCTTGGTCTTTGGTGGTGCCCTCTCTCTAATCCTCTCTGCCATGTCCTTGAGCTCCTGTGCTCTTTCGCTCTTGACTGCACATTGTGCCGACTTAGTGAGAGTCTCATCTGGTAGTTGGTATGTTTGAGATACGTTATGCTCAACGAGGGGCGTTGTCACTTTGACTGATGAGGCGTATTCTCGACTTGCTTCGCGGCTTGGATTTCCAAGGCCCAGGCCTCCCATGCGGACTGGAAGCGCTAGAACGTCCCTATCCAGCTGTCTACACTTGTGTTCCGTTATTGCAGGAATAAGCACTTGAGATATTGCATTCTCCAGTGGCTCTAATAGGTCATGAATGTCCGGTAATGTTCTTAGAAAGTAAGTCCACCTATGTTTTAAGCCGAAAGTATAGGCAGCATAGCACGCCTGTGGCTGCGTCAGAGCGAACTCCGCCAATTGAGCTACTTCATTGACCCAATCAGATACCTTCTCACTGACGTATTCGTCTAGATACTCTCGTGAACCTATCGCCGCGCCCAGATGTTTCTTCCCTTCGACTGTTATTTTAATGTCCGTTTCCTTGAATACTTCTTTCGCGCATTCCTATTTACGATAATCCAGCACTTCTTATCATTCGGGTAGTAGCCAAACTCTGGACCAAGGGTACTTAACATGTCCCACCACTTCTTGATTTCTGTAAGGGAGCCTGCCCCACTCGCATCATCGGCGAACCAGCACTGCTTTACTGTGGACACCACCTGCAGCCTCGTGATCAGAGGCTGAATGCTAAGAGCATAAAGAGCCATAGCGAGCGGATCTCCCTGCGTGGTCCCTTCTGCTGACAAGATCTCTTTGCCGCCGGTGACAAACAGCCGAGCTGTATTTCTATATGTATTAATGGCATAAATTGCAATCATAGGGCACAAAACTCGGATGTTGTGGAGGGCTGCTGCTCTATTTAGAGCGTTAAATGCATTCGAGGCATCAATCAGCAATACGGCGTCAGTATCATCTGCCTCAAATATAGCGTGCATGGCGTGCACTGCAGCCTCACCTCCAGACTTTTGCCCAGCACAAAGTCAATAGAGTGAGCCACTAACTTCAATCACATCTTTCTTCGCGATCTTCATCAAACACTTTCCAATAATTCTCCTTAAGACTTCTCCGACTCCTATTGGTCTCGCTGCACCTTCGCCTTTATTCAAGGGGATCAGACGACTTGCCATCAAAGGCTCTATGGTCATGGGGTCAATGTACTGTGTACACAGAATCTTGGTCATTGTGGCTATTGCCTCGCACAGCCTTGAGGATGACTGTTTAAAGGACTTACAAGCGAGTATTCTTCTAAAGCCATTTGCATCTACCCCAGACGGACCTCCGGATCCCTTTGTCCGCAAAGCAGCTTGCCTGACCATATCACCGTTGATCTCCGAATACACGGATTCTGGAATCTCATCATCGATCGGATTCTGGAATCTCATCAGGAAACGTAACGCTGAGTTGATTTGGTCCTCAAGCACCAGTTTGGCAAAAATCATGGATCTGTCAGGGGGTTCGACCTCTTGAGTTTTCCAATACGACCTTGAATAATTCTACCTTCCCTTAGCAGTTTATCAATTTTGCCCTCTTTGCAAAGCGCTAAGCGGTTAGATAACGCATCTTGGTGATCTTTTGACTTGAACTTCGGACTTAGCTTTTGGAGGCTCACAGCAATAAGCACAAAAGCGGCTTTCAGGGATACGTGCTGATTTTCCGAGCCACTATTCCAATCATTAATGTGCAATGTTACTTGATCAATGAAATCCCTTCCTATTTTTCCATATGGCACAAGAAATACATTCTTTCGCCATGTTACGATCTCGTTGTAAGCATCTATTATGGTTGAGGACGATATAGTAATTGCATTTTCATCGCTCTGTTTCCCCCCATTTGATCTCCGATGGTTTGTAAACACTATTATATTCTGGAAGGCAGCCCGGCACGCTTCCATTGTCTCCCTTCTCTCGTTCTGTCTGATCTATGTCTCCTGGGATTTTCATTTGTCTATGCAAATTTTGGTTTGTTGTTGTTGGCAGGTTAGCATATTGCGGCAAATCGTTCACTATTTCTTCCAAATTAAATAAATGGCTGTTTGTAGACCGAGTAATAGAGTCCCCCATATTTACCCGCGCCTGTGCTTAATTGGATATACTCGAGTTTGCTACTTCTGATTCGTGACTCTGTTCTAGCAATTTATCAAGATCCCGTAGGTTCTGGTTCGAGAGCCCAAGGCTTTCATATCCTTTCGCATCCCAGAGCTCTTTCATAGTTCGAATGTATCCTTTTATCTTCCCATTTCTATCAAGGGGCGGTTGATTTGATTGAGTCAAAGCGACGGCCTCCCGTTTGCAGCTGAGAATATCGGCATTCATTTGTTCCGTCCATTTATGTCTCTGTCTCGGTCTCAGTTGCCTTCGGTCAGCCATGTCGGTTAAGAATTTCTAAAACGTCTGCTATTAGCTTTAATGTCCTCCTTCAATCCTCCTAATGGTACCCCAAATATCGTAAAAACGTTACTGGAGTGAATATAAACCAGTCTGCCGCTTTTTGAAGAATATAGAAAGCAATAGTCGACTTTCAGCGAGACCGAAGAAAGACACCCATCCCACTCGCCGCCGCCATAATAATAATAATAATAATAATAATAATAACAATAATAATAATAATAATAATAATAATAATTTAGAGGGAGAGGTTATCAGAAGAGTAATAAGTAAGTGTGTCATGAAAGTGGTTAAGCAAGATGTGATCGAAGCCAGTGGTTCACTCCAGGTTTGCGCCGGTCAACCATCGGGTAGCGAGGCAGCAATCCACGCAATGCGCAATATATTCGAGGCAGATGACACAGATGCAGTCTTGCTTATCGATGCTTCCAACGCCTTTAATACCCTGAATAGAGCTGCTGCTTTGCATAATACAAGAGTGCTCTGCCCCACTATTGCAACATACGCGACGAATACATACCGACTGCCATCGCGATTGTTTATCGTTGACGCAAGGAGACCCATTATCCATGGCCTTATACGCTATCAGTCTTCAACCACTAATTTCATATTGCAAGGTACAAGTCACACAAAGCAATGCTGGTACGCCGATGACGCGAGTGGAGCAGGAACTATAACAGAAATAAAGCAGTGGTGGAATACCTTATCGGATATTGGTCCTGACTATGGTTATTATCCAAATGACAAGAAATGCTGGCTGATTGTCAAACCAGAGAAAGAAGAATTAGCAAAAGAAACCTTTCAAGATACAGCCATTAACATCACCACACAAGGGCAAAATCACTTGTAGTAGCGGTAGTAGGATCAAGAGCGGTAGTAGGATCAAGATCATATCTATCTGAATATGTTGACGGTAAAGTAGAAGAATGGGTAAAGGAGATAACAAAATTAGCGGAATTTGCAGTATCACAACCTCAAGCATGTTACGCCGTTTTTACCTATGGTTTGAAACATCGTTGGACGTACTTTCTCCGTACTTTGCCAGATATCCAAGATCTGTTAGAACCATTGGAGACTGCACTTGTCAAGGTTCTTATACCAGCCATAACAGAGCACAACACCACCGAGCTTGACCGTGAAGTCTTAGCATTACCGGTACGAATGGGCGGTCTAGGACTCATAAATCCTTGCGAAGAAGCAGCTGAGTACGCAGCATCGATACAGATAACAGCAACTCTGGTGGAAAGAATTACATCACAGACACAAGAATTGCCGGATGACTCACGCATACAAGAATTGAAGAAAATAGGGGGAAAACTATAGAGGGGAAAAACTATGCTTTAAATGAAAAAGTTAAAATCTTGAAGAATGCAGTATATACAAAAAGATCATTGGAATTTTCAGCCGAAAAAGGAGCTTCTACTTGGCTAACAGTAATTCCAATTTCAGAGATGAACTTCAACTTAAATAAGAGGGAATTCCGTGATGCCTTACACCTAAGATATGATTGGAGTATCAGCGACAGCCCTTCGATGTGTGTATGTGTGGAGACGTTTACTATAGATCACGCAATGATATGTAAACGCGGAGGCTTCATAATTCAACGCCACAATGAACTAAGAGATCTGGAAGCTGAACTCTTGAACATGGTATGCAACGACGTTGAGATTGAACCCACTCTACAAAATGTCAATGGAGAGAACCTAAACCCGGGAGAAAATATGTCTGCTGGAGCGCGGCTAGATGTTCATGCAAGGGGCTTTTGGGAAAGACAAAGATCTGCCTTTTTTGATGTCCGGGTTTGTCACCCAAACGCAGAATCTTATGAAGATCTCACTCCCAAACAAATTTACAGAAAGCACGAAAACGAGAAGAAACGTATGTATGGCAAAAGAGTGACAGAAATCGAGCAAGGAACGTTCACACCACTCGTTTTCACTACAACTGGAGGAATGGGAGATGAATGCTTACAATATCACAGCAGACTTGCTGAGTTGATAGCAGACAAGAAAGGAGAGCTATACTCACACACAATATCGTGGATAAGAGCAAAGATATCATTCTCCATCGTTAGATCTGCCTTGTTATGTTTAAGAGGCTCGAGAACAATTAGAAGAGTACAATCCAACATTAAAGACATAGACTTAGATATAGAGACCGTGATGGCAAGAATTCATTAGTTTTGTAAATTTTTATTATTACTAGTTAGTTAGATAATCTGATATATATATTGGACTTTAGTTTTAATTATTATTATTTTTATATTAATTTATTGTAAATAATTATCATATAGTTTGAATATACGGACAGCAATTTTTTAAGAAATAATAACTATTCTACAGTATATTGAACAAATGTTATCATCAGTACCTTGAATGTAAAATATTTTGACATTATTGTTATAATAATAATAATAATAATAATAATAATAATAATAATAATAATAATAATAATAATAATAATAATAATAATAATAATAATAATAATAATGGAAACTTTGTTGAAATTCTTTATATATATACAATTATAAATCTCACTAATTTAGGTAATTTATAATTGACTACTTGAACCTATTTATTATTTACAAACTATACAGAAAAAAAGAAGTTAATTTAAAATCTTTAAATGTTCAGTAATTCCGGATTTGTCCAGTCCTTATTTCCTTATTTCCGTATGTCCTTATTTCCTTATTTCCTTATTTCCTTATTTCCTTATTTCCTTATTTCCAGTCTTTATTTCCTTATTTCTAATATTATTATAATAATAATGATAATAATAATAATAATAATATTAATAATAATGGAAACTTTATTAAATGACTTTTTAGATAATATACAACTGTAAATTTCGCTTATTTAAGGTAATTTACAATCGGCTACTTGAATCAACACTAACAATATATAACTAATAACTATATATAACAACATAAAACAAATATATAGCACAATAATTTTAAAAAGTTAGCAGTTCGGGATTTGTCCATTCCTTGTTTCGGTAACAGAATATGTAATAGCTGGTTCTGATTGCGATCGAATAATAATAATAATAATAATAATAATAATAATAATAATAATAATAATAATAATAATAATAATAATAATAATAATAATAATAATAATAAAAAGTGAAACTATTGTAAGGAAGATCATATCGGGGATTGTACAGCCAGAGTAATTGTAACGTTGTGACTATGTCAAAGGCTAGCAAATTTTGATATCTTATTAGCCACTCCCCAGTGTATGTGTGAGCGATGTAGGCTGTGGCCGCTATTGATTTAAATAATAATAATAATAATAATAATAATAATAATAATAATAATAATAATAATAATAATAATAATACAGAAATATCGTAACTCAAATCATATATAAACTCCATTCAAAAACTCATTAATAATGCATGAAGAAAACACAAAAGAAATGCATCTTTAATCAATGTTTCTACCATGTAGTACAGAACTGATTAATAAAACATCAGTGTCTTTAAATGTGATAGAACACTCATTAATAAAACATCAGTGTCTTTAAATGTGATAGAACACTCATTAATAAAACATCAGTGTCTTTAAATTTGATAGAACACTCATTCAGCCAGCCTGAAGCGCTTCATCTCACAATTATACTGCAAAACTATGCTGCGGCACAAGCAGCAGTCCAAACGCACTGCAGCGTGTCCCTCGTTTGCATTGCTAAATAATTTCACACAATAGATAAATACTAATTAATGGACGTTTTTGAAGCCATTTACAAAACTCGTTATCGGGCTTTATCGGTGTATAAAGCCCGCCAACTCGTTTTGTAAATAGCACATAGAAAACTCATGAAAGCTAGCAACATCCATTTATATCATTATTTCATTTTAGAATCGTGCTGTTATCAAGTCAATTGATTTTTATCAGACCTGTTCATCAAGGAGCACGGTAAACAAACAAGGTGACACTCATTTAAAGGACATCATCAGAGGCCTCGGAGGATCAAACTTAACGACCCTAGACTGGAATTCGACGGACTACGATCCGAAGAAAGTAATACTAATGACGTTTGGACAACTTGGTGTTCAACCCTTTTTCAGTCTCCACGTTTATGCAGATTTTGTTAATTCATCTATTCGTCGGTTTGCGGTATGCAGGATAAACATCGTATTACCGTTATAAATGTAGTTTTTCTAATCATAATATCATTATTATCTTCATTATACCCATCTCTATCCTCCTGCTTTATAAACCTTATCTCTATTCCCACCCCTATCCTCGTCTTCCGCTTTCCCTTGTCCTCATACTCGTCGTTATCCACATATTTTTCCTCGTCCTCCTTTTCTTTCTTCCTCCTCCCCTTCTCATTCTCCTCGTCCTGCCTCTCCTCTTCGTCATCCTCATCCTGCTCTTATTATATTCCTCATATCATATTATATAATATTCGTCATGCTTCTCCTCGTTCTCGTTCTCCTCCTCGTCGTCATCCTAATCATCATCATTCTTTTCCTCTTCATCCCCTCCTCGTTATGCTCCTGGTCGTCATCATCTTGCCATCGTCACTATAGGCAGCTTTAGATCTGACTACGAATACGAGATTCGACATTTTTGGCGCCAGTTGCTTACGCCATCTCTTCCTGACGTGATAAAGTCGTAATCATACGAGTTTTGTTAAAGATCTCGCACTCAAATTAGCAATGACTACGACTTTATCACATCAGCACGAGATGGCGTAATCAATCCTCTTCATCCCCTCGTCGTCCTCCTCATCCCCCCTCCCGTCGTCTTCTCTTCATCGGCTTCTTAATCGTCGTCCTCCTCTTCATACCCTCGTCATGCTTCTCCTCGTCGCCACCCTTGCCCTCGTTTTCCTCCTCATCGTCGTCATCTAATCCTCCTACTCTTCATCCCCCCGTACTCGTAGTCAACTAAAAAGCTCCCTATTCTCCCCGTCAATCTCCTCCTCCCCCTCATCACCCTGTTCATCACCCTCCTCTTCCTGTTCATCTTCCTCCTTATTGTGTATCAATGCAAACCAACTGATACCAATATATCGCACACCAGATACTATTTCGGTGTAATTATACGTGTAATTATATCACCCATCCAAAGTTCTCATACCTTTACTGACCTAATCACTAACTTCCACATATCTGATGCCACAGTTCAAATAGTCAAATATTCCATGTAAAATTTAGCTGATAATACTTAAAAAACAATCGAAACTGTATTATTTCCTAAAAACCTAGATCTTAGAGGGTGGAATTGGACTGGCCAATACATTTTATTTGGAAAAGAATTCTACTGAAGTGTTTTATTCAAAGGTATGAAGTTAGAAATCTATAGAGCTGGCCATTACAATCACCAGGAAATTTCCTTCAGGTTTACTCAGCTTTATGTTTATATGCTTATTACCCGAGTGCGAGGTCTGTACGGGCTCGCCTGAGGTTTTCGTTCACACCGAGGGACGAAGGAGCGAGGTAACGTTTGTGCGAGAAAATCCATAATCGCCCACGGGCAATCCGGACAGCAAATTGACCAATTATATTGCGTAATTCCACCAGAAGTAGCCCTAGCTATATAATAATGTACTATAAAAGATGTTGTGAAACATTTGAAAAACTAAAGACACTCGCCCACGGTTGGTATTGTATAGTTTAAACGCTTTTCTAAGGTCTCACAACACCTCGAGTGTTTATATCACAGTATGTAAATATGGAACCTATTTTATATTTTGTCAATGAGCTGGCCACCAAAATCACCAGGAAATTTCCTTTTACTAATTAGCACAGCTATATCTTAATTAAAATGTTATACATAAACTGAACTGCCTGACCGCAACCCGTTTTCTCTCCCTATCGAAGACTTGTATTCAGAGTACCAGCGGCGCTTGAGAAGCCATTTTCCGCCATTCTGGTTCTTCTTCTTGCGGATGACTCGTTCATTCATTCATTCGTTCATTCATTCGTTCGTCCATTCATTCGTTCGTTCGTTCGTTCATTCATCTATCTACTCATTCATCCATCTATACATTGAAAACTTTAAACGTGTACTAGTTTACTGATTTAGTGTGTGAAATAGTGTGTAGGAAGTTACTCTCGTTAAATAAAGTTTATTTTTAGATCCATCTATCCTTTGTCCATCTACATTCTTTGATCATTCATCTATCCAGCTATTAATCCATTCATCTATATCTTTTGATCCATCCTTCTTTTAATCCATCCATTCATCCACCATCCATTCATCCACCATCCATCCACCCATCCACCCATCCAACCATCCACCAACCCACCCATCCACCATCGACTTAATATACTCCTTTCTGTCTGCAGACAAGAAATGCGTACCGTGAATACATGGTAGATATCATGAGGTTATTTGGAGCTGACGAGCTAGAGGCGAAAAGACAGATGTTACAGGTTTATCTCTTCGAAGAGAAAATTGCGGAGGTAAGAAAAACAACATTTGGAAAACAACCATGACAAATTAAATACAACCCGGGCATGGACTTCCGTTCTATGTACATTGAAAACAGACACACTTAAACCAGACAGCATAGTGTGGAGATCCAGGTTAGATCTTGGATCGGACCCAAACTCGGGATCTTATGAGGAGAAAGTGCTGCCTTTATAATAACATCAGGAAATGACATATAACATCTAGACATTTTGACAGTTGCAATAGCATCTTTTATGGTTTACCAGAAGCTGAATTGAGCAAGTTACAGCGAATTCAGAACACAGCAAGTCTGTAAACTTGTGCGAGGGTTAAAAAATCAGATCCGACATCTCCCTGTGCTTACTAATCTTCACTGGTTGCCAGTAAGATCAAGGATTATTTTCAAGATACTGTTGATTACTTTCAAAGCTTTACATCGCCAGGCACCTGTTAAATGTTATTATTATACACTCACACAGAATCCACCAATCAATTGTCTCTATTAGCATCACGTGGCAGCCCAATATTTTACGATGTAGGACAGCTACATATTGGGCAGTAATCTTTGGACTGTTTACGCGGGCTGTTCACGTGCAAAGAAACGTCACTCGCGTGCCTTTTATCTAAATCGAAATTTCATTGGTTGAAGTACTTCTCGCGGAACGTGATGTGTTTTTCCTATTTTTTTTTGTTATTCTTTTTGATGACCAGCAACCTTTTGAGTCTTTTGACTGTTTATTTATTGTTTATTTGTTTATTAACTTTACAACCAAGCAAAAATGCAAATTAATTAATACAACGGTTAAAAATAAAAAAAACAGAAACAAAAACGGAGCAGTTTTGAACATAAGTGAAGAACATAAGAACAGTCTTGACTGTCTGTTTACGTGCGAAGAAACATCTTTGTGTTAAGATATTTTGTTCGATATAATAAAACACCTATTGGATTCATCTTCGCCCAATAGTACAAAATATTTAAGTCTCGATTTACAATATTAGGCTCGCCCAATATTGAATTCTCGACTTAAATATTTTGTAATATTGGGCTCAGAGGAACCCAATAAGTAATAATATCTGCACTTTAAGATCATCTAACCGAAATCTGCTGTGCCAAAATCCAATACCGTTACTCATGGAGACAGAACATTATCGGTTGCCGATGCAAAACTCTGGAATTCATTACCAGAGCAAATTAGAAGCACTGACATTTTATGTAGTTTTGGGTCAGCACTTCAGGTAATTCCTCAGTAATTCTTTCCGAAATGAAAATTTGCTGAAACTTCCCAATCTTAAAGTTATTGACATACTTCTATTAAAACCAAACAAAAAAGTTGGGGTCACCGACCTTGTTTAGAAGATATCTAAGTTTCTGTTATAACACGTAAAAGTGATAGAATAAAATAATTATTAAGGAAAGATTATGGTCACCGACCTTCTTTAAGAACTATGCCTAAACCGGCATTATCAAGTAGTTTACAAACCTACTTGCACAGGGAGCCCTAGCTAGACTTGTGTAACCGTTCTCGGAAAAAATTTTGTCCCCTAATAACTCTTCCCTACCAGTACATAAGCGGCCATTGTTAGATTTGGCACTAAATTGTCCTAATGGTCGGAATTTTTTGAAAGTGTTGCATAATGGCCATAAAAACACTGATTATTGGATGTGCGCATGCAAAACTGAGGAATCACCTTAATAATAATAATAGACGTATTAGGAGCATTATACAATAGTATCAATGCTCTTACAATAATATATTCTTAAATTTACCTTAAGACTTTTTGTTTCTTGAATTAATAGTTTTTGAAGTTATCATAGTTTTATTGGTTATACATGTAGTAGTTCTGATTATACAATGAAATAAATAGTTTTAAAAATAACTTAAGTAATGAAGAATGTATGATTGTAAGATCATTGAGACTATTGCATTGCGAACCAATGCCAGAAATATGTGTCAATGATGTCATAATCCAACCGGCTCCGGTTGTGCGTGATCTCGGTGTTTCTGTTGATAGACATTTAAAATTAAATACTCATGTAAATAAAATTTGTAAATCGGCCACTTTGGCTATCAGAAATATTGGCAAGATCAGGAAATATTTGAGTAAAAAGGACTGTGAGAAGTTGGTGCATGCATTCATAACATCAAAACTTGACAGCTGTAATAGCATCCTATATGGCTTACCAGAAACTGAATTGAGCAAGTTACAGAGAATTCAAAATACAGCTGCTAGACTTATTGCAGGGGTTAAAAAATCGGAGCATATCTCCCCAGTGCTACATAATCTTCACTGGTTGCCGGTGAGATCAAGGATTGTTTTTAAGATACTAATAATTACTTTCAAGGCTTTGCATGGCCAGGCGCCTGTTTATATTACTGATTTGCTAACTAAATATATACCTACTCGTACTTTGAGATCATCTGACCGAAATCTGATACTCGAGCCAAAATCCAAAACGGTGACTCATGGAGACAGAGCATTCTCTGTTGCAGCACCAAAACTGTGGAATTCATTACCACAGGAAATTAGAAGCTTTGAAATATTAAGTAGTTTTAAGTCTCACTTAAGACTTTTCTTTTTTTAAATTAATAGTTATTGTTCATAGTGTTAATATATGTAGTAGGCGTTATCTTATAATGAAACTGTAATTAGTTTTAAAAGTAACTTTAAGAATATATATATTGTTGTAAGAGCATTGAGACTATTGTATAATGCTCCTAATATGTCTTTATTATTATTATTATTATTGTGATAATGCCCCTAAAATGTCTATTTTAGCTTTTAGCCAATCACAGCGCATGTTTTCAAAATGTTATTTTAAAAATGAAAATCGTTGCAGTTCGCGGTTGCTTCATTTTAAACTTTATTTTAGTCGAATTATAGTAAATATCAGGAAATCGGTTTTTAAATAGTTTTTAAAAAACATTGACTATCACTTTAGACATTTGCAGCTAAAATGATTTCCCTTTTCTTTTTTGTCTTTTTTTTCAAATTATGTCGTATGAAAAATATCGGAGACTTGATTAATTCGTAGACTTGATTTTTTGTTTTCAGACTATCAAGAAAAATAGGGGTAGTCCCAGTATGATGAACATCAAATCTTTATCCAATTACACAAATGTAAGTAGAAATATATTATCTATTGAGCTTCATGCTGATATTAACATTATAGTTCAGTTCAGTTCACCTCTGCAGAGTTCAGTTCAGTTTAATTTCAGCCTTTATAATTTCTGTAACTGTAGTCAAAATACACTAATAATGCTAAATAAAAACTTTCAAGTGTTATGTATAGAAACGTTAAAAACTTTACCATACCTGCTTTGGTACTCGGTGAAGGCTAAAAGGGATGACTCAAAAGGACCTTTACATTTTTTAGAACTACTAATCCTAACCCTAACTTTGACCCTAACCTTAAACCAACCTTAAACCTAACCCTAATCGCAATCCTAACCCTAACCCTAACCATCTCACTGGAAATGGCTTCAAACAAAGTTGGATTATTCCTAAACGCCCACCTATCTCCTCAGTAGGTGGTAATGTCCTGAAGGAAGTCACTGACTTCAAATATCTGGGCTCCTATATTGCCGATAGTAGGAATTTAAGACTTTCTGACTAAAAAAGGACAAGCATGGGATGCATGTAATAAGCTCCATCTCATCTGGACATCGAGCATCTCTGAAGAAATCAAAGTCAGCTTCTTCCGTTCCTGTGTGGAAAGTATCCTGCTATACGGCTGCGAAACCTGGACAATGAACAAGGAGTTGGAGAAAAGATTGGACGGCACCTACACTCGTCTACTTATGCGAGTTCGAAATCTAAACTGGAAGCAGCACCCTAATAAGCAGAGAATATACAGAACGTTACCCCCGATTTCGAAAGTAGTAACTGAACGAAGATTGAGATTCGCTGGTCACTGATACAGAGCGAAGGATCAAGTCATCTCTAAATTCGTCCTGTGGAAATTACCAACGCCTCACAGAAAAGGTGCACGGCCTCTCTCGTACACGTCAACAATTTCGAGGGACACTGGAATTCGTCTGGAGGAGCTACCCAATGCAATGGAGGACAAGAACGTGTGGAGAAGTTTGGTGAAACATATCTCGGCCGCGGCCGAAGGATGATGATGATGATGAACCTTGATCCTAACCCTAACCGTAGCTAACCCTAACCTAACGAAAAATAAATAGCAGACAAAAACAGAAAAGTCCTTTTCAGTCATCCCCTTTGTACTCGAGAAATAACGTTTTCATTCTGGGGAGTTTCCTCGACAGCTCAAACTCGATGTACAGCGGGGGTTCATAGTTCAATTTTGACGTCAGTTCGTCAGTGAGTGCAAGTACTCAATGAAAGGTATCATATTTGAGCCGCCGAGCAAACTCAAAAAAATAGTGGTTTCCAGAAGTATAAAATACGAGAATGAAAACGTTATTTCTCGAGTACAAAAGCAGATACCGTAAAACTATTAACATTTCTAAACATTATACTTTTATTTAAAAATAATTTTTGGGTACAGTTTCCCTCTAACAATAACCTTGAGTTGTAGCAAAAAGAACGACCTTCCTCAGTATTCTTTTTTATATTTAATATACACTAATTATTTATATTAATATATGTTAATTATTTATATTAATTAATTCTCTTTTTGGTAGTATGATTGGTTTGAATTCTTAGCGGGACTCACAGCTAATCAAACCTACAAGTTAGCTGAAAATGAAAACGTTATAGTGAAAACAAGTGATCTACTAAAAGATATAACGGATTTGATGGACCAAACAGACAAAGCGTGAGTAAAAAATCTTAGGTTTATATCTATATTTAGTATAAATTGACAAGTTTCTATCACAAATCCTCAATTTTCATTGGCTATCGCAGGAGTTACTATATGCTAATTGAACCTCTGGGATAAAAGTCGCGTGATTTCGTAAGAATATTTACATATTTTTTTGAAAAATGTGAAATAAAAGTTATTTCTTGGTTAGAAAAATGTAAATTTATACTAAAACAAGACGAATTCGTCTAATTGTTAAATATATATTATATTGTATGTTTGTATCGGTGTGTAGGTATGTAGGTGTGTAACGCACTTTATTGTATACACACTTTCATAAATTCGTTACATAATCCCAAAGATTGATTGATTGATTTATTAATATTTATACAGGGTAGCCCAATTCAGCTAAACGCTGATTTGCTTCTTCAATAAGTCATTTCATTTACATATCAAGAACAAAGAACAAACTGAGATATGGAAGAGTTGTAAACGCCAATCTTTATAATTTCCATAGTTCTTTCAAGTAAGAGAGTTTATTTCAAACTGGATTTTTCACTGCATAAACACTTTAATAGAAAACCTCTACACAGCGGACACCTCCGAACATCGGTCCCAAAGTGTCCGTTATATAGAGGTTCCACTCATGTATACTTCAGATATTTAAATAGTAAATAACCTTCCCTTAATTAAAATTGACACAGACCAACACCCAGTATCACAACCATGGCATGAAAAAGGATAAATATCTCACGAGGAAATCTTTACTTTAGCATCTTATCAAACTACATTGCCTGGACGGTCATTGAGAAAGTCGTTGACCATTTACCTGATGAATATGGAGACGCACGTCTAGCATACAACAAGAAAATACACGGAGAAACTTACGAAGGAGAAGAGAGGTGGAAAACATGTTATGAGTCTACAAAAGAAGCCTTTCCAATGGCTATTGGTTTGATGTTTGTGGACAAGACATTTAGTGAACAAGCCAGAGCAAGGGTGAGTTTTTGTTGTGTTAATCCAAAGCAAACAAAGACAACACAACTTGAAACTCCAGGAAAATCATGATGTACTACTGCAATAGTGTAGAGAAGGTATAACATTTCGAGCGAAAGCCCTTCGAGAGCAAAAAGTTGGATTAACGAACCGAGTTTCTCTTAACGTATATTCCTATATGGAGAGTTGCATGCAGGTTCAATCCCTGAGGATTTCAGCTTGACAATCGTCCATGTATCGTTTGTATATTCCTATATTCCTATTCGACCTAAGTAATGAAATCTATAACCTGCAAGCTATTGAAATAATCCAATTCAAAGTAGGTCACCACCAAGGGTCTAAAAATAATTGAGAAGATGCTGCCTTTGCAACAACACCAGCAAATGGTAAGACTTTCGAGTCTTCTCGGAAAACGACCTTAAATCGTAGGCCCTCGGAACCCCTATCAGTTCATTGGGTTATCCGTTCATCTATAAGGAGTCTATAGAGCTTAAAACATGAGCCTCTGGCTCGGATAAATAGGGTAACCTTATCCTGCGTGATCGACTCAAATCGATTTAAATAAATAAAGGAATACCAAATGGTTTTCCGTGCAGGATAGTCGATAGGCGAGTGTTTTTTAGCTTTTCGGGAGTCGAGAAACATCCCAAGTGTTTGGATCACAGTATCCTGCGCGGAAAACCATTTGGTATTTATTTTATAAAATAACGACAGAGAAATAACGAATTTTATCCAAAAATAATATGATGGGAATACAAATTCTCCCAAGAATTATCAACTACCAATCATAATTCGTCTCCAACAGCAGTCGAGCAGGCCGGAAAGCTGAAATTTGTTTTGCCGCCAAATCCGACAACAAAGATGAAGAATATGGTAAAAAACTCGACTTTGAATATCAAAAATACTGACTAGTTTTAGGCAAAAGCTTAATCATTACTGAAATAAGCCGTCTCAGGGTTTGGCTTGTTGTTTCAAAGCGAACAGCCAGATATTATGGGCAGCAACTGTCGCTCTGGAAAGGTCTTCGCTGTCTTTTTCACAATTTCACTGGATCGTATAGATAAAGATTGTTCTTTTCCCAGTGAGTTCATCAGGCAAGAAAATAGCAAGGTATTTAAACAGTATATTATTCTCGCGAGTTTGTTGCTTTCAAAACATGCCCTTTTCAAACCTCGTTGTTTTGTTTAACTTCGCTATTGAACACAAAATGGATCAGACGATCAGTTTTCTCGGTGATCGTTTTCTCACAATACAAAAACTATATTCTGTTGTTTTTTTGAGAGTTTTGTTTTAACTTATAAGGATAAACGAAATGAGATGGAAAACGCCACTTAAAATTGCTATAAATTCCCGTGCAGGATACTCTCATCCTGCACGGGTATTGACCAATCAAATTGCTTGTTGTGTACATGTTATTTTATAAAACCTTATCCTGCGTGATCGACTCAAATCGATTTAAATAAATCATATATACTCACTCCGCCGCGGAAAACCCTATTTTGGAGTATACTTTCTAGTAATTTCCAACTTCCTACCCCTTCCGAATCTAGTCATGTAATTTTATTCAAACAATTATTTTATAGCCCTAGGTTTATTTTGTGTAGGCGAAAGAAATATTTGAAGAAATCAAACGTGAGTTTGTAAAAGAATTAAACGTTCAAACCTGGATGGACGAGGAGACAAAAAGAAACGCTAAGGAGAAGGTGAATGTAAAAACATAGGCATACGGGTGTAATTTTGCTAGGGGGCTCATCAGTGGAACTTGCCAGTGTGACGTCATATGACGTCGACGACCTGGAGAACACGCAGTTCGAGTGAGATTATGGTCTATTAAGATCGCATCATACTTGAAACAACAATTACAGCTGCAAATTATGAAACGAAATGAAACGAAATGTTTAAGGTAAATCCTCAGTAATTATTTCCGAAATGAAAACTTGCTGAAACTTCCCAGTCTTAAAGTTATTGACATACTTATATTAAAACCAAAAAAAAAAGATGGGGTCACCGACCTTGTTTGGAAGATATGGCATATCACAGGTCACCTCTTACTCAGTGTGGTGACGCCATTGTGACCAATTTACGAGTTGAGTAAAAACCGCATTACACAACTTTTTTTGGACCTTTTGGCAAAGATTTTATTTTTATTTTTGCAACTAGTAATTTTATACAAGAAAACATGGCATTTTAGGGAAAAATAAACAGCTAACAGGGTTTATTATGATAAAGAAAGGTCGTTTCCCATATTCTTTGACATGTTATTTGAAGAAACATTCATCAAAAATGTAAAATATTGTAAGTTGTAGAAATGATTTTTCTCTAAGTTTCTGTTATAACACGTAAAAGTGGTAGAAGAAAAGAATAATTAAGGAAAAAATTATGGTCACCGATCTTCTTTAAGAACTATGGCCTTAAACCAGCATTATCAAGTAGTTTACAAACCTACTTGCGCAGAGAGCCCTAGCTAGACTTGTGTAACCGTTCTCGGAAAAAATTGATTTAGTCCCTTGATAACTCTTCTCTACCAGTACATAAGCGGCCATTGTTAGATTTGGCACTAAAGTGTCATAAAATGGTCGGAATTTTTCGAAAGTGTTGCATAATGGCCATAAAAACACTGATTATTGGATGTGCGCAGTAAATGTGCGCAATGCAAAACTGAGGAATCACCTTAATATGCATTTAGAAGAACATGTTGAACAGAAAAATTCCTAAAAACGTTATTATTATTATTATGCCACTGAAATAGGCTATTAAAGAAGTTAAAGAGCAAAAAAGTGCGCAGTAAATGCAAAACTGAGGAATCACCTTAATATGCATTGAGAAGAACATGTTGAACAGAAAAATTCCTAAAAACGTTATTATTATTATGCCACTGAAATAGGCTATAAAAGAAGTTAAAGAGCAAAAAAGTGCGCAGTAAATGCAAAACTGAGGAATCACCTTAATATGCATTTAGAACATGTTGAACAGAAAAATCCCTAAAAACGTTATTATTATTATGCCACTGAAATAGGCTATAAAAGAAGTTAAAGAGCAAAAAAGTGCGCAGTAAATGCAAAACTGAGGAATCACCTTAATATGCATTTAGAACATGTTGAACAGAAAAATTCCTAAAAACGTTATTATTATTATGCCACTGAAATAGGCTATAAAAGAAGTTAAAGAGCAAAAAAGTGCGCAGTAAATGCGAAACTGAGGAATCACCTTAATATGCATTTAGAACATGTTGAACAGAAAAATTCCTAAAAACGTTATTATTATTATGCCACTGAAATAGGCTATAAAAGAAGTTAAAGAGCAAAAAAGTGCGCAGTAAATGCAAAACTGAGGAATCACCTTAATATGCATTTAGAAGAACATGTTGAACAGAAAAATTCCTAAAAACGTTATTGTTATTATGCCACTGAAATAGGCTATAAAAGAAGTTAAAGAGCAAAAAAGTGCGCAGTAAATGCAAAACTGAGGAATCACCTTAATATGCATTTAGAACATGTTGAACAGAAAAATTCCTAAAAACGTTATTATTATTATGCCACTGAAATAGGCTATAAAGGAAGTTAAAGAGCAAAAAAGTGCGCAGTAAATGCAAAACTGAGGAATCACCTTAATATGCATTTAGAAGAACATGTTGAACAGAAAAATTCCTAAAAACGTTATTATTATTATGCCACTGAAATAGGCTATAAAAGAAGTTAAAGAGCAAAAAAGTGCGCAGTAAATGCAAAACTGAGGAATCACCTTAATATGCATTTAGAACATGTTGAACAGAAAAATTCCTAAAAACGTTATTATTATTATGCCACTGAAATAGGCTATAAAAGAAGTTAAAGAGCAAAAGAGTGGTCACTTCCACGCGCGACTAAATGCACGTGACTTTGCAAGTAGTGTAAAGATGATAGAAATTAGCGAGAAAGCTACAAAACAAAGTGGAAGATACTCTATAGCGCTCCTAACAACACTAGTTGTTGAATCATTGATATTTTTAAAAATACGCTCTATTTCGCTCTCTAAAGTTCTCTGTTTATCAAACGCCTTGACGACATCAGAGCTAAATTCGGACCCAGTCTCTGTGACAGATTTTATAAAAATTGGTCGGTTTTGACGTCTTAATTTTTTTTAGAAATTAACAAATATGAAAGATTGTTTTCCACACACCTAACAACGAAAAACTGAAAATAATTAATATATACCATCACTTTTTTGTACCTTTTTGTATCTTTTTCCAGGCAGAAGCCATGATGTTTCTAGGAGGTTACCCAGATTTCATCAAGGACGAGGAAAAGCTGAATGAAAAATATGAAAACGTATGTTGATATAATATGCTGATGTTAAGTCAATCATTAAAGTTCCCTAACCTCAAAAATTTTTATTGTCTTATTTGGAAGAACTTTTAAAATGATAAAGTAACTTCTTTTGAAGATTTTCGTTTCTTCGCTTTCTTTTTGAGATATATCAGTTTGTATGATTTGCAAATGTCCGGAATTTACGTCACACATGCATAATGACTTATTGGAGAAATATGTGTATCTCTTTCATTCTCGAACGAAATCCTTTAAAATCAAGAAGTTTGGTGTTGTGGTAGAAATACGCATACGTGTTATTCACACTAGCTTTAGTGTTTTTATTTGATGAACCTAAAGATATATAACATTCTGACGTAAATTCCGGACATTTGCATATCAAACAAAGTGATATATCTCACAAAACGAAAGCGAAGAAACGAAAATCTTCAAAAGAAGTTACTTATCATTTTAAAAGTTCTTCCAAATAAGACAATAAAATATATTGAGGTTTAAGTTTTAGTTTTAATTGCACTTTAAGTTTTAATAGTCGGTCATCATCTCAACCATTTCTGGTGGCAAATGAATTTTACACTTGCAGCTACTCAGCACAATACTTTTATACGTTAAGTTAGGTTAAGTCAGGTGAAGTGTCAAGTTAAATGGAACGTTAAGTTAACACGTCTTTCAATGGTTGCATTGAAAATGCTCACATAGAAAACACACCAGTTGTGCTATTTAAATATATAAGTTTAATTTGTTTTTTATTTTTGAATAAAGGTACAAGTTAACAAAGATAAACATTTGAAAACAATCTTCAATATCAGAAAGTTCGCGTTTCAAGAGAAACTTTCTGATCTGAAACGCCCAGTAGATAGAACAACGTAAGCTGGTTTACACTTAATATACGAAATTCTGGAAAAACTTGTTGAAATAAAAATGCAAGGAAAACAGCTCTGAAAAGTTACCTATTTATTTCTACATACTTATAGGTTCGAATATTCACCAGTAGATGTGAACGCTTACCACTACCAACAACAAAATAAAAATGGTAAGCAGTATTAATACTAAATTATAATTATAAAATAACACAATAACAATAATAATAATAAAGACGTTTTAGGAGCATTATAGAATAGTCTCAATGTTCTTACGACAATACATTCTTAAAGTTACTTATAAAACTAATTGCATTTCATTATAAAATCAAAACTGCTACCAACCTCGTTCCCAGGGTATTTTGCCTCCACGGCGGAAGGTCGGTGAAAATGGCCTTGGGATCTCGGCTGGTCCATTCTATAATGCGATTGGCTTGTCATAAAACTCAATTTATTCAGCCGAGTATAATTTATTCATCTAAATCTAAATCTAAATGCTGTCTTCAAATTTTACAGCAAATTAGAAGTGATAGCTTTTCAGCTTGTTAGCTGCTTTTATGCCGACGAATGCTGACATGAACAACTCTGAAGAGCATTGATTATTTCTCAATTATTCAGGTCAACAAAGTAGACAAAGGAAATGGAACAAAGACCATAAAAATTATCATATCTAAACACCCAGAAATTCTGGATGTCATGTGACCAGCCGATCCCAGGGCCATTTTCGCCGACCTTCCGCCGTGGAGGCAAAATGCCCTGGGAACGAGGTTGAACTGCTACATGTATAACCCATAAAACTATGATATCTACAAAAACTATTCATTCGAAAATAGAAAAATCTTAAAAATAGAAAAGTGCTGACTTAAGGGACCGTTCATTTAATATGTCGGAGGGGGGCTGGTAAACCTAAAATAAATTTGAGTAAATTCATATAACCCCCCCCCTACACATGTGATAAAATTCTTAGAGCCCCCCCCCCAAAAAAAAAAAGCACATAAAGTTTATATAGACATTGATATTTATAATTAAAATATTTAAAAATTTCAATTTAATTGTGGAAATGTAGGATTGTGAGCAATGTTACAGTAATATACATGAACCTTTTGACAAAACAGAAACAAAATGCTTGGCACAAGCAGTAATGAAACTACAATCCTGGCCAAAAGTCTTGGGACACTACGATATCTTTATACAAATTTTGTTGATTTGAGAACATCGTTTTTGTTCAATGAATGTTGATTTCAATTTTATTGTTTTATTAGTCTTTCTAGCTGGTATCCTACAGTCGCCATTTTATAATGAAAATAGATTCAGGTGCAGTATGTTAATTATAGTCACCGTTATAATAAGTACAATAGAGTAAAAACATTTAGTTGTTTTGACGAAGGCCTAGGTTGACAATTCGAATGTCAACAAAAATATTTCATGGGGTGTATTCTGGGTGTTTTCAACAACTGTATCAGAGAAATTGAAAATCTCCTTCCAGGTTTCAGCCAAGTAGTTTTTTAAAATGTCTATCACTGATATTACTGATATGGATTATACATGAAGTGAATATAGTTGAATGACAAAATGTTTTATGATTTGAGCTTTGCGTTCATGTTTTATGAAGGTTTGTTTGTCCGAAATGCGACGTCAAATCAGTCATCATTTCCTATACAATATTCTGCTTATAGAGAAATTTGACCCAATTCAAACGTTGATGATGTACTTGAACGCTATTACTAGAGATTTTATCAACTTTTTTACTCAAATTTTCAACCAGTCTATAATAATAATAATAATAATAAAATATTTATTTAAACTGTGAAGACCCGTTCAGTCCCGTCAATCGAAAAGACCGATGAAATCGTCAATCGAAAAACACGGCACATGGTAACGCAAAATTAAAAATTGAAATTCGACAAGCGCCAGGCACATAAGATCCACTCACACGCCAAGTTTGATTTGATTTCATAAACAACTCTGCGATTGGTGGCATTTTGAATTTTCATGATGCTACGCGGGCGTTCAAGATGGCCTTTTCTAGAAAAATGAATTTATGATAATTAATGCTAATTTATATTAACATAATGTATCTTGTTCGGGAAATTTAAAAGCACAAGTAAAAGCCGGTTTATTCGGATTTCAGAAAATATATAGCTTTCGCAACAGTTGTGGTTATTTCCAGAAATATCAATACAACAAAGAGGTGGTTCAATTTTGGATGTTTTTCAGCCAGACAGGAAAGAGTTTAGTAATAGTAACCGAAACAATTTTATAAAAAAATCCATCTATAATCATACAGTACTAGCTGTATGAACATGCATTCAGTTATATAAATGTACAATTTAACTCAGCCATACAGTATCTTTATCATAACTACTGATTGGAAAGTTAAATAAAATTTCAATATCTTCCGATGTTCAAGGGCTTCTAATTATGGTGGTATTGGCATGGTGGCTGGTCATGAATTAAGTCATGGCTTTGATCAAACTGGTAAGTATAATACAAAACTATTTCATTTTCTGGGGAAACACTTCTCCTAATAATGTGGCATTTGTACAAGTTGTTTAGAGAAAAACGCTTCTAAATATGCGCCTTGCCAGCCATCTTGTTTTATCATCGCCGGAGTAGAAACAGTCAGCGGTGTCCGCTGTGACGTCACTGCGTCAAATCTCATCTCGGTATTATATATACATATATACATATATATATATATATATATATATATATACATATATACATATATATAACCTATGCAAATACGCTAATTCGAACAAAGTAGCAATTTTTACAGGTCGTTCTTTTGATAAATATGGCAATTTTGCTAACTGGTGGACTAAGAATGCTACGGAAGAATACGAGAAGAAAAGCAAGTGCTTGGTGGATCAGTACAGTCAGTTTGAGCTCTATGGAAAGAAGGTATGTATCTACTAGATTATAAATGATGAAAAGTACATGGCTTAGGAAAGTCTTGGACGGTGCACGCGTCTACATCAGTAATAGAATTTCTCGCCACTGTTGAAAATACGACGTACGTATATCTAAATTCGCTCTACTTATAACCTCTCTCCCTTTCCTAGGTCAATGGAGAATTTACACTTGGTGAAAACATTGCAGATAATGGAGGACTGAAATTTGCATTTGAGGTTGATAATCTTTTGTTTTAATCAGTTAGGTGAAAGAAATAAAACAGACAAAAATGTAGACAGACACAGATGCAGACTGCACGCTCACAGACGCACGCAGACGCACGCAGACGCACACAGACAGACAGACAGACAGACAGACAGACAGACAGACAGACAGACAGACAGACAGACAGACAGACAGACAGACAGACAGACAGACAGACAGACAGACAGACAGACAGACAGACAGACAGACAGACAGACAGACAGACAGACAGACAGACAGACAGACAGACAGACAGACAGACACGCAAACGTTAGACGTTCGCTCGAAACGAGACCTCCTACACACTATTTCGAAAATACACCAACCTTTAGCGAATTCTGACACGGATGTGACAGACAATGATAGCGATAATTCGAAAAGTTATAGGTCCAAGTAGACGTCCACGTCTCTGCTTATGTACAATACTATTGCTACTTCCTTCAGGCATACAAAAGTTGGGTAGAAGAACATGGACGAGAGCAGAAACTTCCTGGTTTAGACTTTACGCCTTACCAACTATTCTTTATCTCGTACGGTCAGGTAACTGAGAAATACTTATGATTACACGCCTTCGTAACTAAGGAATAATTAGCTAAGCGTGCATTGTTTTAACCGCACGTAATACCATTCTCACTTTAGTCTGACTTTATATGACGTCTTGCGTAGATATGGTGCTCAAAGTATACCCGCCAAGGAGCATTAGACCAACTTGACAACGACGTGTGGCCTCCTATGAACATCAGGTACAGAAAAGAAGTTGATCTGGCTAGTTAACATGACATATTTCCTTCATACCCCATGGACATTTCCTCGTCCCTGTTGTTTCGTATGTTGAAGAAGAAGAAATACTTTATTTAACGAAAATAAAAACATTATTACTAGTGGCCCAGTAGTTTTCATAATGGCCCTATTTAAATATTGTCAACTAAGTACAAAAAAGTACATGTACAAAATATTTAATATTTAGAGTTCAAAGTTATTTCATCAAGTGAAAGTGATGTTACATATGCTGTCCCAAAAACATATTGTTAAAAGCTTTTTAAAATTAGTGTGAGTCATAATTTTTCTATCGGACCGATCAGGCTTAATCCATTCGACAACTCAAGTTCAAACGTCCTAAGACAAAACCTTTCTATATCTGTACGATATCTGAACAGAAAACAGAACTTTGTCTGTATCTTCATAGTTTTGTCCACCACGTTTTCACTAATTCTATATTACGCTAATCGCTAATACCAAAGAGAAGCTTCTATTTATTTATACTATTTATAGTAATTGACTAAGGGTTAGAGCATGGTCACGTGTGCTCTATTGGATATAGAGTCCCGAGAATTAGATAAAAGGTCACGAGGGGCCGTAGGCCCCGAGTGGCCTTTTATCTAATTCGAGGGACTCTATATCCAATAGAGCACAATTGACCATGTTTTAACAGTCTTAGAGAATGACTGCATCCACGAAGTAATTTTAACTTTCACTATAAAATTTATTTTTTTACCTCGCACATTTACCGGAGACATTGACTTTATTGAATTCATTGGTGGCTTTATTGAAATCATTAGTAAACTCTATATAGAGTCCACTGCGCTAAGACAAAAGAAAACAAAAGATCTTTCAGTGGACTCTATATATAGAGTTCACTAATCTGTCTACTCTTGATGAATTAAAACACTATGGAATATAGAGCAGTGAAATACTCGACGTGGATTGGCTGAGTGGTTGCAACATTCTCTAATTCAATTTATTTACCTAGGAAAGTTATAATAGTCTTTGGACTAATAACACATTCAAGCGTAATTCTCACTAAAGAGCTATTAGCTATACCTTAACCAATGTTATATAACCGGGTTCCGAGCATTTATAGAATTCAACTAAAATTTGTGACGTCATCACTCCCTTGATTATTACTACCAAGCTGCAACTTGCAGTCTACACATTCAAGTTTAACTCGTTATTTATTTTTCAGAGTGCAAGGTGCCGTCATGAATTCACCAGAGTTCGCCGAGGCCTTCAAGTGCAAACCAGGAACTCCAATGAACCCCGTAATGAAATGCAGTTTATGGTGATCTGAACAGACCGAATCCTTACTAGCTGACCAGCTGCAGCGGATGACGCTTGTTGCTTACCGTATAAACCTCCGATAATAAACCCTGGACTTATATTTGTTCAAAGGACCCTTTGTGGGCTTATTTTCTGGGAAGGGCTTTTTAAGGGAGGGTTTAGGGGAGGGCTATTTTCGAGGTGCGCTTATTTTCGGTGAGGTTTTATTTTCGGTGAGAGTTTATTTTCGAGGAGGGTTTATTTTTGGCGGAAGGCTTATTTTTAAAATTATTAAACTTTTTAAAGTTCAAGCATGGCGAGTGGTCACAGTTTGACTAAGCTCCTACAAATAATAACTTTGGTGCTCTTTATATCACTCTTTTTCACTTCCTATTGTGATAAAATACCTGGTAATAATGTCTCATCGATATACCTCGTCGCTAAGATGGACATCAGAACTTACCCGAGCCGTAAGTTAGACCGCCAAATCCAGCGACAAAAAGAAGCCGAAGTGTCTCATTGTGTGAAAGCTAAAGTGGGAATTCATTTGACTAAGCTGTCGATTTGTGCATCATATCTTGTGTTGCTGGCAGGTGATGTCAGTCTAAACCCTGGACCAGTAACTGATTCGTGTGTAGTCTGCAGGAAAGGCTGTCGAATGAACCAGCGAGCAATCCAATGCGACGAGTGTGACTTATGGTTTCATGCGGACTGCACTGGTATTACTAAGGCCGAGAATATTCAGAACTTTCCGAATTAAATGCAAACTGGTCGTGTATGGCTTGCCTATTTCCTGTGGATCTTTTGACTGATGAAGATATTTTAAAGTCCTTCAGTGCGTCAGAAAGCGAACCTGCCTGTCATAGCTTGGCTGAGGATCCATATTGACCTTCCCTAGGTTATCTCCAGTCCAGGTTTCAGAATGGCGCATCTAAATGTTATTATGGTTATTGGTGGAACGCAACGACTAAATCGCTTTGGATCACTGAATCTACTTATTGAAGAAGAGTCTCTTGAAAGGGTTCAACAATTTAAATACCTATAGGTGTAGTAATTAATGAGAACTTGGATTGGACTGAACATATTGATTGTATCGATTCTAAGACAGCTAAGAGACTCCTCAACAGAATCAACTGGTTTTTAATTCAATCATACTGCCTATCTTAGATTATGGAGACACTATTTGGGGTGATAGAGGTAACACTGTTTTAATGGATCGTATACAAATCAATTTTAAATAGGCCAGTTTATTCCTCTAGCTTCCTCTTGGATGGAAACCGCTTAAAGAAAGAAGAAAATTCCATCGTTCCTGCTTTGTTTATAAGGCTATAACCAATGATATAGACTTTATTTTTAATAATATTTTTAGACATCAAATTCATAATCATGACACCAGGAGAAAGAACAATAGGCAATTGCCTTTTTGTAAATCAAATTGGGGCAAGTATAGATCAGAATTTTTATTCATGAAAGAATGGAATTTACCAGAGACAGTAGCCATGTCAAATGTTATTTAACAATTTCAAACCGAATTATTGGATTAATAATAAACCATGTTTAATTAATGTTTTACTCTGATTTCTTTGTAATTATCTACTTATATTTATGACTTTGTATTCTTTTTATATCATTTGTAACTTGTTTTAATTAATTGAGGACCCTCACGAAAAGCACCTTCGGGTGATGAGGCTTTCTCGTTAAATAAAGTTCATTCATTCATTCATTCATTCATTCAAAAGGGAATTTTACATTTCAAAATTGGTTTTGGGATACCATTGAATGGGATTTTGTGTCTAAATTTGTTTCAAGGTGCAAATATCCGGAGTAAACGGGATTGTAAGTCGTAAAATGCTATAAACTGCACAACAAATGCTTCACCACAGCAGTAAAACTATATAACAATGAAATGAACAAGAGCAAGGCTCAGCAGTTGTCCGGTGTTAGAACTTAAGTGCTACGGCGAGGAAAATTCGGTTTCGATTTTTTTCATAGAATAACAGTACAGCACCAACTATAGCTACGAAATAATAAATTCAAAGCTGTCAAATTTTGAACATATTTTTTTAATCTGACCGTTTAGCATGTCCGCCATGAATAGTTTGTCACCATTTGCGGAAAGAAGATTAGGGATACCGGGTGACCCAAAAAAAAGTACTCCGGTTTGATTCATAATAACTTCTAAACGAGTGAAGCTATTAAACTGAAATAACTTTCATTAGATAGATGGAAGACTAACTTAGATTTTGAAATATGACAGTTGTATTTTACTTAAAAATTCACGGAGATATTAATGTTCAAACTCGGTAGCATATTTCTGGATGTGTCTAAAATATGCAAAAAACGCCGTATCAAATATTAATCAAGCTTTGCTCAACTGAAACACGCACTATTAGCAGTAAATAAATGACACTTGACAAATTGTTTATTATGAAACGAAGTATTATTATTTACAAAATACAAGCAAGATTTATTCGTTCGGAATCGCGTGTCCTCTAGCACGAATGCACTGCCTAGCCCGTGACACCATTGCGTCGAAGGAGTCATGGATCATTCGTTGTTCTAGATTACGGCATGCTGCGAAGCTCTTCTAAATTCTACGGTTGCTGATCATGTGGTACATTCCAAATTTGTTCATGTTCAGAATAAACTCAGAATGAAACACAATCAAACCATAACTCCATAAGACGTAACATGCAACTCCCCAGAGACATCCAACATTAAGAATTTGATACGGCGTTTTTTGCATATTTTAGACACATCCAGAAATATGCTACCGAGTTTGAACATTAATATCTCCGTGAATTTTTAAGTAAAATACAACTGTCATATTTCAAAATCTAAGTTAGTCTTCCATCTATCTAATGAAAGTTATTTCAGTTTAATAGCTTCACTCGTTTAGAAGTTATTATGAATCAAACCGGAGTACTTTTTTTTGGGTCACCCGGTATATAGGTGGGGTTTAAATAGTTGAGATCTAAGATTATTTACATAAAAACTACTGTAAGGTTGATGGCATGCATAAAAGCTTAGAGTTATTTACAAAAGACTAATTGGTTATATTTACATAAAACTTATTATCATGTCTGCATTTCGATACGACTTGAATTGATTGAAACACGCAAAACCATACAAGATTTGCAATCTACGCACAACAGAAAACTTTTTATCTTATACGCAGACAAACGATTTTTATTAAACAAAAGGTCCGAACTCGTATCGAAACGCAGACATCGTGACAAAAAGTTTTATGTAAATAACCAGTTAGTCTTGTGTAAATAACTATATCTATAGGCTTTTACGCATGCAATCAACCTTAGTTTTTATGTAAATAACAGTGATCTCAACTATTTAAACCCCATGACCTATATCCCTAATCTTCAGTCTGATGATCGCTTTGAGCGTGAAACTCGAGTAACCGGTAGTTAATTGTACATATAGTTTATAATATGAAAACACAAGTTTGAGTTACTTCATAAGAACTTTATTCACGACAAATTTGTTTCGTATGGCAAGTGCGAAGCTTGCCACACTCATCAGGTGAATGTTGCGTAACAAATGTTGTAATAACACCAGACGCAACATTCACCTGATGAGTGTGGCAAGCTTCGCACTTGCCATACGAAACATATTTGTCGTGAATAAAGTTCTTATGAAGTAACTCAAACTTGTGTTTTTCATATTATATCGCTCTGCTTCGCCATTGAGCACTCTACCCTTATGATTTTGTACTCGATACTAGTTATCAACACATTTATCTATATATATATACATATATATATATATATATATATATATATATATATATATAAATATATATATATATATATATATAATATATATATATATATATATATATATATATATATATATACGGTATATATATATATATATATATATATATATATATATATATATATATATATATATATATATATATATATATATATATATATATATATATATATATATATATATATATATATATATATATATATATATATATATATATATATATATATAAATAAATATTATATATATATATATATATATATATATATATATATATATATATATATATATTATATATAATATATATATATATATATATATATATATAATATATATTCCTGAAGATCGAGTGGAAAGAGTATTTCAGTCCAGAGTTAAAACGTGTTTACGCGCCAACTGCCTACCACAGAGCGTTTTTCATTGTTTACAGCGTTTTCGTGTGGACGGTCGAAAACGATACGAAAACGATACGAAAACGCTCGTATGGACGCTAATCTTTTCCTGAGTCTTCATTAAAATGAAAACGAATAGAACTGAAAACGCACACAAGTGGATGGGGCCTAAGGTAGAATTTTACACCAAAAACAAAGAACGTTCACGCTACACTCGTTCTATCCACAAAGTTGCCAAGAGCTTTTTTCGTGACAACGTAAACGCCTATATAGAACATAACGAACTTTCCACTAATTAAGAATGCTTAGAAGTGTTTCAAAAGGAGAAAAGAACATTCATAAATCATTGAAGTATCCATGATGTGTAATTTCGTGGAAATACTAATTGAAATTTACGTAATTTTGATTATAACAATAGCCATCCTAATTTGTTTAAACTCTTTATTAGAATAGTGAGCATACAGTTTTGGTTAGTTTTCGGTACTTACAAAATAATCTAATTTCATCCTCCTTGATAAAGTCAGTTCTCTACATTCAAGGAAATAAAAGAAACTTTATCTAAATAAATACTAATCACATTATCATCATTTATTTAAAGTCGATCACGCAGGATAAAGTTGCCCTTTTCATCCGAGCCAGAGGCTCATGTTTAAATGCTCGATTATTGTTTTTCACTCTCGCGGTGACCCCAGACTAGAATGTCCAATTACTAAGGCTCTGAGAGTAGGTAACCCACACTATACCGGCACAAAGGAATGCCGCCTCATTAAATATTTAGCGTGACGAACGCCGTGACTAACGGAAGTAATTTGCGTTATGCGAGCACAAATATAGAAATACGTATCGGCAATAATCCCTCGCATTTTGTGTGTGTTTGTAAATAATATTTTAATATTTTAGTTGAATGATTTGAAACTGCGGGGTATAGCCGACGGTTCATTATGAATTCGCCTCAACTTCACTATCCCATTTCGCTGCCGTTCATGTCTATAGAAAGCGACTGGCTGTCGAAAGAGTCTTAGCTGAAATCGAACGAGTGATCCAGTCGAACGATACATTCACCTTAGATGATACGATTACAGTAAATATTATTTATGTCGAGACGCCGGATCACTCGATCAAACTACATGTTGAAAGGATTTATATAGAGAGAGATATATATATATATATATAGACACTCGTGATATTTTTATGTATTTTTTCGTGTTGTTTTAACAAGTAATAAACCTGATTTCTTGCTCATTCACTTCAACAAAACATTCCATCATTTTATTTTTTCATTATACTAACAGGATATGAGCTGATATCGAGTAGTTAGTATAGAACAAATCAGATTAGTTACTAAGACTACTATTGTTTAGTTTCCATACTTACTCAGTCTTTAGGTGTATACTCGTAATAAAAAAATCCAATTTTGTAAAACCATTATCCACTCCGCTTGTTGACTTATTATAATTTGGGCGACCGTACTTCAGCAAAATAAAGGCTTTGAAAAACCTTTGATGATTCAAATTTATAATTTATGAATCCGTAAGTTTTTGATTCAGTATACTTATAGGAATAGGTCATTTATGCATGGGAGATTTAATTTTTATAATTGAAATCCCCCCTATAACAGACCATGTTTAAATAAGTCATTCTATATATTAGTATCAGAATCATCCACAAGTAGGATAGTTAAAACATGAGCGGCCGATGTTTATTGGCGAGCCGTTGTAACTGCCCACAAACATCGGCCGCGAATATTTCAACGAACTTGTAAAATGAATAGAATATATGATGCATACTTTGTTTGGAAGTTGTAGAAACGGTACAAACAAATTATTTTAACTCCGCGAAAAAGCTCAATTTGAGCAAGTTAACTTTGATAAAACATTGATGTTTTATTAATCAATGTTTTATTAATCGATGTTTTATCCGGGTGAAGTTTCATATAAATCCAGAAATGACGTCACATAGACTATCGGTAGTAAAATTCGAAATTAAAATCAGCTATTATTTCTAAAAGAACACATTATCGTAAAAGTTAGTGTCAGTATTAGGTTCAGGGTTAGGACTATGTTTTAAATTCGGGATAGAGTCTGATTAAATATTAATTTCTTTTGAATTTTCTTCATGAATTATTAATGATTTTACAAGGTATATTAAATATGAAGAGAACATTTCATGATAAGCTTGCCTGCAGCCAAAGTACAGTCAACCGAAAAATATGCTGGCAGAATGGCATGAGTGTTTGATATTTGGGAAATTTTCTCTTCATGCTATAAGACTGTATTGAAGTCCAAGGAGCCTTGCTATATCAACAATTGCGTTTTACGGCATCAATAACCAAAATAATCAAATACATTCAAGGACAAATGGCATTGAGCTTAAAATGTGTTGGCCTATTATTTTATAGGTGTTTTTATACTGGTCTTGTCAACAAACCTGACTCTTATAATATGAACCATATAGTCATTTTAAAAATATTAAGTTCTCTAGGCTATTCTTTAACAATTTATATAATTTTAAAACAATTTTAATATATATATATTGTATATTGTGCATAGGTTCACCAATCACCAACTCTGCGATCACTTCGGGACACTGACACTGCTTGGCTTAATGATGGTGGATTAAAACTAATGCCTCCCCTTTTGGCCATACCTATGCCCCCATAATTTTACCCTCACCATCCATTAATGACTGTCCTCCTATTCATTGCTACACTACGGATTTGATGGAATTCCTCAGTCAGTATAGAACAATTTTGATGTTTTACTCAAAAGTATGTCATTGAATTGAATTCAGGTCATAGTCAGTCGAGATATGGTCTGGAAACTCAGCTAAAGTCTTTGTTCTATCTTTTTGTTCGTCTTTATGCAATTTTGTGCACGGTGCACGGTCACTGAACCTATTGTATTTTAGTATAATGAAGCAATCATCCAATAGAATCGTTTGGGTTTAATCGCTCAACCGTGTTGTTTAAATATTAATAAACCTAAAACAAAGGATGTGCACGGTGTAAGGTACGGTTCAACATCAAAACGTAGCTCATTATAGTCGCTTTGAAGTTTGCCGAGTTTCCAGACCATATCTCGATTGACTATGTTCAGGTTCATAAAAACACAGATCGATCAAGTCGCATTTCCAGTGCTGCGTTTCTCTTACAACAAAATAATTTAAGAGCCAATCAGAAAACGTTTGAAAAATATGTCCAATGCTGAGGGAAATGGCTAAAAGGAAAGACTCAAATGGACCTGTCTTAGATTTGTGTTAGGTTAGGGTTAGTTATTATGTGATATTATTATACTCATACAATCTCGATTAAAAAACCTACAGACAATTGTTGATGTCTTGCACAAAATATCAAAAATTGTCTGTAGGTGACGTAACGTGTCTTTGCGTGGCTTACTTCCTAAATTCCCTAAAGGCTTCTACATTTACAATTGTGTTTCGGCTTCGGCAGATAACATTGACCTCGGTCTGGATAATAGTAGTCTTGATATCATGCTCAGCCTTATCCAATAATTGTATATTATATATTATATTATAATAATAATAATAATAATAATAATAATAATAATAATAATAATAATAATAATAATAATAATAATAATAATAATAGACGTATTAGGAGCATTATACAATAGTCTCAATGCTCTTACAACAATATATTCTTAAATTTACTTATAAAACTTATTACAGTTTCATTATAAGATAAAGCCTACTACATATATTACCACTATGAACAAAAAACTATTAATTTAAAAAAAGAAAAGTCTTAACTGCTGACTTAAATTTACCCAACATAGCTTCTAATTTCCTGTGGTAATGAGTTACACAGTTTTGGTGCCGAAACCGAGAACGCTCTGTCTCCATGAGTCACCGTTTTGGATTTTGGCTCAAATAGCAGATTACGGTCTGATGATCTCAAAGCACGAGTAGGTTTATATTTATTTAGCGAATCAGTAATATAAACAGGCGCCTGGCCATGCAAAGCCTTGAAAGTAAATGCAGCTGATAATAATAATTATGCAATATTGTGTTGCTACAAGTCCTGATAGCACAACATTTGAACATTAACCTGATGGCTATAGTGACGACCTTTCTAATTAGACATGTGCAGCTGGAAAAAACCAGCAGTGACAAAAAAATAGGTATGCAACGTGTACATGTGTCTGCCGACATTTGAGTTACAGAGCAGTGTGAGATAAGTAAGTTCATTACAACTTAAAATATATGAAATAAATATCGAAACGCAATTGTATAAAAATAGGTACGCAATACGTGGCTTGCAAGCTAAACAATGTAAATATGTAATGATCATGCAAACACAGTAAAGTATAATAAAATGTTGGAACAGAAACTGTCCCATTTAATGGTATTATTGGTATTGAAGGAACACCCACAGCTTCACATGGTCATTTAGTTACAGTCATTAGTTCTGTCGTTGAAAGAAAAACATTTCAATTTGTAAATAATTAAAAATGGTAAAATATTAATCAGTTGGCCACAAATTAATTGATTTTCAATTCAGTCATAACCGTGTCATTGTGTCCATTCTTTGTGAGTACGCCAAGGCTATTAGAACAGGTGCTGAACTAGAAGATAGCTTTGCACTAAATTATTAAAACATGTTTGGAAATTATACATGGCTCAATTCGTGTTATGACCATCCCCCGGGAAAATTTTATTGATAGTCTGGTCCCAGTGTCCCGTGGGCATACAGTTATTAAAAAAATGCAAATTACCCGGGGGATGGACACAGTAAGAATTGAACCATGCGTGTAAGCAGTGGCGCAGGAGGTGGCGCAGGAGAGGGGCGCTCCCCCCCAAAAAAAAACGACTTTGCAGGGACGTTTGTCGGAAAATCCTTGACATCTGTCGGAACATTTGGGTGGTTGGGACTTGGGAAAGTTGTTGATTGTAACAGGGTTAACCTGTTATAAATCGTAGTTATAATAGTTTTGCCGTGTTGACATATAGAGCATATGATACATAATGATAGCGTTAAAATGTCGGATCTTGACTTGAATCTTGTGAATCAAGTTTAGAGCAACTGAGCATTTTATGCAAATTTTACTCTGACGACCTTTCTTCGAGTGAAATGGTGGTGCTTGAGTACAAGAACGTGCATATGCTCTTCTCAATGCCTGGGAGTTTGTAGAACGCGGAGCTGTTCCATGATGCTTTTATTATTTTTAATGAAGCACAACTTGACGGCTCAATTTGAGAACATTGTAACGCTTTTGAAACTCTGCCTCACCTCACCCGTTTCATCAGCACACGATGCAAGAGAGTTCAGCTGCTTGACGTCCGAAAAGCGACTCTCTAACCTTGCATGGGGATCTCAATAAAGCGAAAACTTGTTTCATCAATTTCTATTAGAGAACTTCAAAAACCATTTTTAAATTCGGAAACCAGACGAATATTTCAATGACTTACGTGGACAAATTGTACATGCACTACAGATACAATTCTACATGATTGTAGAATTTAACCACGCCCATTTTTGACCCCGCTCATTTTGCCCCACAACTAAAAAATCCTAGCTACGCCACTGCGTGTCAGTTTATTGCTGGCAATATCTGAAATGGTATTTATTTGACTGTTTATATATCTATACGACAGTTTTAATAGCGAAGGTGTAGATCAAGATTGATTTCATTCAGACGCGAATATATGACAAAAGTGTGCGACAGTAAACATCAATACCCGTATCAGCAAACACACTGACACTGTCTTCGTCCAAATTCGTATATTCGTATAATTATATATCGTTAGCTATCAGATATTAGTAGAAACTTACTAGTAGTCTACTCCCTATCTCGTTATCGATAGATATCGAGTAGCGGCGAGTGTCGTGAAGGCCAAGTTTTTCGCTCAAAAACAATGCTTAATTATGTCTCGTAATTGTGTCTACTGACGTAGTCTGCAAACACTTATAGTTATCGAAATGTTGTTTGGTTGTGGCACTTGCGTCACAACCAAACACGTTCCGGACGTTTTGGTCAGGTTCTTCTGTGTAAATTTAACGTACTATTGAGCTACATAAAACAGATGACAGTGCGAAGTACTTATACTGGTTCTTAATGTGTACATATGTAGCCTATAGTGAGATACTCAAACTATTGAGCTAATACATGGAGTCAGATACATGGTAGAGAAAAGGTTGAGATATTTACTAGTTCGTTATGCGACGAACGTACTTAACTATACTTGGGTCTGCGAGTCTCTCGATATATGTCAGTATCTGCGACATGGACTCAGATAACAGAATAAAGGTTAACTTAAGTGACTGGTTCGTAATGTGACACACACGTACTACTTCGGTCTGCGAGTCTCGAGGTATGTCTATACATTCTCTGAGTCTGAAAGGGGTACTGTAGTGTAGTCAAGAAAAACAAATAATATTTAATTCATGCAAAGCCCTTCGATACAAGCACTCGTGCAAGACGACAAAATTGAAAAGAAAACCGCCGCTATTCATCAACTTTGAGCCATCGATCAAACTCTAAAATGGCGGCGTCCAGAAGAATAAAATATGAGAATAAAACGTTATTTCTCGAGCACAGGAGCAAATACCATAAAACTATTAACATCTTTAAACATTACTACAATTAAAGATCTTTGTAATTTAATTTTGGACTTCAGTCTTCAGTTCCCCTTTAACGACGTTTGTGATGATGGGTGAAATGCAGTTTGGCCGGTAACAATGAATAATTATGTAATACAAGTAATATTTGGCATTTCAACCCATTAAACTACATCATGTAATGTTTGCTGAAGTAAATCATTATCGGCGTGAATATGTGACATAACTTATATATTAAATATGTATATACACACACACTTGATATAATACACTGTCTATACGCAGCACATTAACTTGTAAACATTTCAAGGAGAAGTTAGCTTGCTCGAACTGCTTCTATAGATTCTAGAAGTTTCGCTGTATAATGAAGATTCCACAATACATCATCACTCTTGATTACTCAGATAACAGATGAAGCACGATCGTAATTAGAAGACGCGGTGTAAAGCCATGCACTAAGTCCTTGTTGACATGTGGCGATAATACGGCCTTTGGGCGATAATCAGATTGTAATCTTGCGCCATGGAAGAAGGGGCGACAGCAAAAACTGCATCGTACAAGCCGCATGAGAGCTTGGTAAAGACCAGGAGTACCGAACGCGATAAGGAAACATCAAGATTTCCAAAGAAGAAGAAGTCCTCGCTAGTCTTCGAGAGATTCCTGTTGGCGTTGGTGATACTGCTTCTGGTAACTCTCGCCTTTCTCACCTACTTGTTCATTGTCGAAAGACAGAAAACAAACCACACGTATCACAAAGAGCACGTCTCCGCCATATGTACAGAGAACAACTGCGTTTTAAACGCTGCAGGTAAATCTAATACTAACCCGACCCTAATATACTAACCCTAATACTACCTCAATACTAACCCTAATACTACCTCAATACTAACCCTAATGAGTAATGGCCTAATACTAACATTAACCCTAATACTATAGCCTCAATACTAAACTCAATACTAACTTCAACACTAACACTAAATCTGCATTGACGCTATATAATACGTTTCCATTTCGACTGCCATGCATATATCAAGAAATAGCCATACGTTTCTCGATTAGGAAGAGTGGCACTGCAATGCTGTCAGCCTGTCCCGTAATGACAATAAGTATCACAGATTTATTTGTTACCTTATACTTATAGCCCTCGAAATAAACCTCGTTTTTATATAAAGCCTACTGGTGAATACTGAAAAGTTAGTCCATAGATAAACATCAACTAAGAGCTACGCAAACAAACTTTGCTGTGCGCCACACTGATTTGCATTCCCGAGCCCTTGGTTTTAATTTTTAACGCTGAGGACCTTCGTCTCCAAAACACCACAAGGCAGTAGTGACGCATATACTACGTGTTATTATAACAACAACTAAGTAACACTAGTTTTCAGCGGATTCGTTTTGAAGTGATATTGACTAATTGCCGATACACGAAACGCTTGCGGTAGAAAAATTGCGAAAACATCAAATTGTTCGTCTCCTTCCAATTCCATCTTTCCCGCCTCCTTTCATCTTTCCCTCTAAAAATCTCGACACTTCATAACCTTTTCGCTTTACTATATGCAAAACACTGTCTATAGTACGCAGCTGCACTCTATTTTTTTACACTCTAGGAGTGTTAAGCCTCTTCCTGCAGTCTATATTAAGAACGTGTTCGCAACAATCTGCGAGTGTGTCAACATTAGATATAGCGAGATGAAATTTTTAGTGAGTTCCATTATTAAGAGCTATGTCAGTATGTATACCCAAATTCACGTAAGCAAGTTTGCGAAAAATACAATTGACCTCGGCAGGACTTGAAACCACGGTCTCTGGATAACATGTTGATTAGCGCAGGATAAGAGGCTCGCAGGTTACTTATACTCGTAGTGCACATACTAAAAACTGATTGGAAGATGATTAAAACGCAATTTTCGACTTTATGTCATCGCGATATTAAACCGACAGATTACTCAAAATTATTGTGGAATGTTTTTCGAGTGACACATAAGCGTTCTATATATGCACGTCAATCAAGATTAGCAATTGAAAATCAAATCTCTTTTATCATTTGTATTCTGAATTGGAACATTTTCAGAAGAAACAGAAGAACTCGGAATAGACTTATTCCACGCGGACCCCGTCGATCGAGTCTTCGACTAGGTCCTCCTGCGCACCTCGCAAAACAACGATTGCCGATCATGCGCAGAACGGACTGGAGATCACCTTTAACTCAATATTATTGTGGAATGTTTTTAACATACATTCCCATTCACCTCTTTATTACACTTGTTTCGAACACACTTATTGTTTATTACTTTTAATAGTAGATCTATATTATATTGTCGAGTATTTCTTGGTGATACCAACGCTAATAAACTAGATATAAAGGTCGCACATGGGCTGTTTTTATAATCTGATGATTTCAATTGTTTTGACATTTTTTCAATTGGGGCTGTTTTTATAATCTGATGATTTCAATTGTTTTGACATTTTTCAATTGGTTTGAGAATTTGATAAGCAACAGCTTATGACAATGTGGTAACAGCAACAACAGCTGCGTAATGGACTTCACTATAGTTTTGTCAATGACACATCTATCCCGACACTTATACATGACAGCACTGAAATTGCTCGCTTGGACATTTTAATTTACAATCGTTAAGCAATATAATAACTATTATACTTATAGTGTTGTTTAAATTGCAATTGGAACTGCAACTACAATATTTACATGGATAATACCGCATGTATACATATTGAACCAATCGATGTCAATCACTCAATCAGTACTATATATATGTAACCCCATGAATGGTTATTATAGTACAATATCACACATTAATTTACTGAAAGGAAGAACTGCGCGGTAGTTTTTCATATCACTATTAATCATGTATAGCATTATATAGCATTATAAAGCAATTACGAAGCGATGTAGCGATATAACAACCATATCTCATTTCAAGTCATCAAAATATATATATCAAATGTATATCTTTGGGGGCCGAACAAAGCAAGGATTGTTTTAACAAATATAATAATTTATAAAGTGTTTTTGAAAATTTATCTGATTGCCCCACGAACCGGGAATCAAACCCGAAGTCTCTATAGCTTAACCCCTTAACGTGCCAGAGCTCTGACCACTGAGAGACATTCATGGCTTAGTTAAATATGCATGGGGATTTAAATGCTTTTAAATGCTATGTGAAGTCAGGGGAAGATATGCGATGTTTCTCGGTGGACATTGGGGAAAAGAACGGGCCCGAAAATTTCGTATTTATGCAGTGAAAAATTCAGTTCGAAATACAATCTCTTACTTGACAGAAATATAGAAATTACAAATATTGCCGTTTACAGCTCTTCCATATCTCACTTTGTTCTTGACATATTAAGTTTTTTTTATATGTAAATGACCTCACTTTGACGTCACACTGCTTAATGACTTGCTGAAAGTCTGAAATGGGATTATCAAATCACACACACACACATTCATAACTTTGTTATATAATCCTAAAGTTATACAGGCTTTTTCAAAAAGTCATTAAGCAGAATGACGACGTCATATATAGTGAGGACATTTACATATGAAACAAATCTTAATATCTCAAGATCGAAGTGATCTTAATTTAACATAATTTCTATAGTTCTTTGCAGTAAGAGAGTTCATTTCGAACTGAATTTTTCACTGCATAAACACTTTAAGCCAGAGACCTTGGGTTCGGTTCCTGGTTAGGGCAGAGACCTTGTCCTTGGCTTTCCGTGATGATCACGCTTCCTTTGTTTAAACATTATAACATGGACGAATGCCAAAACCAAAGAGAAGCGGCTATTTATTTATAAACTAATAGCAATAGCATATATCTTCAATTTCTTTACCTGGCAAAGTCTTTGGACTAATGCCACGTTCAAGTCGACAATTCTCAGTAAACATTATATACATTCCCATGTAGTTCGAACCAAGTACACTCATGACGTGACATTGATTCATTGTAAACCTTCGCTCTCTATCTCATCGAGTCTCGATAGCTCATTGCGGTTAGAGAATCTCACCGGAAATCAAAAGGTTACAGGTTCGAGGCTCAGAAACATTCCCTGACGATACACAGAGTGTGTAAAAAAAACGAAACCAACAGAAAATTAATTAGTATATTATTTTAAAACAACCTATTGTTGTTTGAAAGCCCCATAGGGTTGCCGAATATACGAACAACCACACATTCTACACGCGTTTCTATTTTAACATTACAATTTCTCCATTTGCAAACACACCACCGCCCTTGGCTCCATTTTCACCTACACATTGTTTATGTCAATCATCAGTGTTATCCTATTGATTGAATTGTTGTGATGTCCTTTACGCTCAATATACTGTTTGCCAATTATTCACAATATTCAACACCGGCGTAGGTCTCATCCCATCCACATATTATACAAAAACATTTTTCTCTTCCTAGGTGTCTAGGGCTTTCAAACTACCACAATAGTTGTTTTAAAAGAATCACTAATTATTTTCTGCCAATTTCGGTTTTTTATACACACTGTGTATAAAAAACACGATTGCCCATGCATATCGATCGTCTGTCTACTTCTGCAAGCTCCCACATTCACAACAGCAATCGTACTATTTATTTAAAAACTTTCTTCAATTTATCGATTCGTGTTTTCGTTTTCACACAAATCACCGACTTTTCATCAATGAGCACCGAACCGGCCATACGTAGCGTTTCAGCAACCACTTCACCTTCTATAGACTATGCCAGATGTTTAATTAAATCTTCGCTTGCCCTTAGATTTATTCCAGAACATTAAACCTATAAATTTAGTAAACAACTTTTTCAAAAATATGTATATAATTGAACGTTTGTTTTATTTCTCGTTATTTTGCATAAAAGGCCTATTAAGTAAAATGGACCCCAGTGTTGATCCATGTGGTGATTTCTACAGTTACGCGTGTGGTGGCTACGACGAATCGACGCTTATTCCATCCAATCTCAAATCAATTCATGTATTGCTACAAAAGCAGGAAGAAAATACGAAATTTCTTAAAAGACTCATTGAGAATCCGAAGCTAAGAACCCACTATTCTCAGGTACCCATTATCATTTATTAAACTTTATATTAAACCATATATTATTAAACTATATATTAAACTATATATTAAACTATATATTAAACTATATATTAAACTATATATTAAACTATATTAATATATATATATTAAACTATATTAATATATATATATATATATATATATATATATATATATATATATATATATATATATATATATATATATATATATATAATAGGTAATATTTGGCATTTCACTCGATCAAACTACATGTTGAAAGGATTTATGGTGAAGGAAAATTTCGAGTGTTGGAATATATACATTTTAAGACCAAACCGGGACCAGTTACGATTCATCCTGGGTATATTACAAGTAATATTTGTTTATCCCGACTAAGTGCAGTGCTCTGACCGAGCTACGGAAGCCGTTGCCGAGAGCCTGCATCGCAGGGTCGCGGGTTCAATTCCAGCCGGAAGGCCTTGAAGTTGCATTTTTCGCAACTGGTCCCGATTTGGTCTTGAAATGTATATATTCCAACACTCGAAATTTTTGCTTCACCATAAATCCTTAGAACATGTAATTTAATCGAGTGAAATGCCAAATATTACTTGTTATATATATATATATATATATATATATATATATATATATATATATATATATATATATATATATATATATATATATATATATATATATATATATATATATATATATATATATATATATATATATATATATATATAGGTAATATTTGGCATTTCACTCGATCAACCCGGCATTACCACCATATATACAGAACTCGTGACTAGGCTCTCGGCAACGGCTTCCGTAGCTCAGTGGTCAGAGCGCTGCACTAGCAATCGCAGGGTCGCGGGTTCAATTCCTACCGGAAGGCCGCTAAGTTGCATTTTTCGCAACTGGTCCCGGTTTGGTCTTAAAATGTATGTATTCCAACACTCGAAATTTTCCTTCACCATAAATCCTTTCAACATATATATATATATATATATATATATATATATATATATATATATATATATATATATATATAATATATATATATATATATATATATATATATATATATTTAGTCACTGAGGAAGGCTGACAGTCTGTAGCCGAAAATTCTGTATAAAGTTTTTTTATCTAGATCAGCTTCAAATTATTATTAAATCATGATGTCTATACTGATCGCTCTTCAAACATATATATATATATATATATATATATATATAATATATATATATATATATATATATATATATATATATATATATATATATATATATATATATATATATATATATATATATACATATACATATATATATATATATATATATATATATATATATATATATATATATATATATATATATATATATATATATATATATATATATATATATATATATATATATATATATATATATATATTACGCTCCTTCACTTCGGTGTTGTTGAGCACTCTGTGAAGTTGGTGTAGGTGTCCTTTAGCGATAATGCAACGCCCACTACCCTTGTGGTAGTTTGAGCACTCTGGCCCTATACCGCTTCACGCTCTTTGGATGTGCGCATGACTGCTTCCCACAAGCGGTTGACAGCGGCAATCGTTTGGGTATAATTAGTTCTCATGCCCATATCTAGATTGTACCAAGCTACACTGATGAGCTGTGGAACAGCGAAACACGTGTCTGTAGATTGTACTATATATATATATATATATATATATATATATATATATATGGTCAAATATATGTATATGAAAATTTGACTGCCCCAACCGGGAATCGAACGCGAGGTCTCCGATATAAACCAAATTAATAATTCATAAGCAAAACACAAATTAATGGCTGAGATAACGTTAATTTTCAACATTAGTCATTACTACGCCAGTGTCACAGTGAACGTATGAAATGATTCTGTTTAGAAGACATTTAAAAACCTAGATTGTACGGTCGTTATCGGCTCTATTCTAAAACACTCGGCCATCGCTTCGTGTTTTAAAATTTATATATATATATATATATATATATATATATAATATATATATATATATATATATATATATATATATATATATATATATATATATATATATATATATATATATATATATATATATATATATATATATATATTATATATATATATATATATATATATACTAGCTAGGAGTAATCTAAGATTATGTAAGTGCGTTCGACGTCGCATGTGGACCAGCAAATGGTAAATGAAGATTGCTTTATAAACATAAAATTATGCTGTAACGAATTATGAAAATAAATAAAGCTAATAAATATATTACAGCGTCTTAATTCAAGGAGACACTGTAACCTCAATGTTTTTGACAACGGTGACATCCCGCATGATTTCCGTATGTTATTTTAATATTAGCGATTTGGCAAAAGTGTCGCTTGGATGGAAAATTTATGACTTCGCGAGGCTTGCTCGTTTCGAGTAAATGTTGTTCGAATTAGATGTATGGCGTTCAAATGGTCATATTGAATTTTGACATTATAAACGCGCACTGTGATTACCGTATGTTATTTTAATATTAGAAGGCTATAATGATCGCCTTGATACGTGGTTTAGATTGTTATCGAGTGGAACACGGCAACAAACGACAACGTCTTAATTCAAGGAGACACTATAACCTCAATGTTTTTGACAACGGTGATATCCCGCATGATTTCCGTATGTTATTTTAATATTGGAACTAGAAGGGTATTCCCGTTCGTTTGTACGATTTGAAATATGACCGCCAGACTGAGTCGTTCAATTCAGAAAATATTACAAACGTGATGGTCGATTTGCAAAAGTATCGCTTGGCCCGAACACTGCTCACTGTATCCTGAACACTGAACACTGCTATCCCATAATTTATTCCAAAACGGTAATTTATTCAAAAAGGGTAATAATAATCAAGACTTACCTTTTCAAGCAAGCTTTTGATGGTCATAGCTCTGTTTAGTTTTATGAGTTTTCAATATTGTTGACATTATCAGTACATAGTATATATAAGTCACTTAGATTACATTGTGAAGCGCTATTGCGCATTATTTTGGAAATAGCGCTATATAAGTAAATAAATTATTATTATTAAAAAGGGTAAAGTTTTTATCTTGATTTCTTTTAGCTGTAAAGCACAGGTAACATGCACATGACATACAATATTAGAATGCGTTCTCCTTCGTCGAACGCAATAATTCAGTATAGAATTCTAGAATTTTACTCTAATTTACCGCTCTAAGACTCTATAGAATTTGTAATCAATAAAAACGAACCGAATGTCACTGACTTATCTTTCTTATTTTACAGAACATACCAGTCACGAAAGTTTTTCATATGTATGACGCGTGCATGGACATAAAGAGGTTGGATAGGAACGGAATTGGTCCTTTTATGGAATTAATGAAAGATATAGGAGGCAGCAACATTACATCAAAGTATTGGAGCAGGAAGGACTACAACGTCTTCGACGCAATCATTCAAACAAAACAACGCTTGAACATGGATATATTCTTTCGAATTGGCGTGTGGATAAACCCCCAAAACAGCTCAAGACATGCACTCTTTGTAAGTAGTTCAGACTGACATATATAAGGTTAACATTCGCATATACAAGTTTCAGTTAAACTACACAGCACCACAATATGCGTTATTAGTTAACTTATTCCCATGCATATAGGGCGGCTTCTCAAAACTAATTTACAGAATGTTAGAAGTGTGAAGTTGATGGCGTCCATGCATGTTGTTGTAGTCTTGACTAGAAAAGTCACCAACAATAGTCAACCAACAATAGTCACCAACAATAGTCACCAACAATAGTCACCAACAATAGTCACCAACAATAGTCACCAACAATAGTCACCAACATATTTACATATTCACCAACAATAGTCAACCAACATAGCATATGGACTTATAGTACGTATTCCATATAAGGTCATAACGGACGGGACTGGGAAGAGCAAATACGTTGCCCTAACGAGCATATACGTTGCCCTAACGAGCAAATACATTGCCCTCGTACCAGCCCACTGGATGCGGATACGAAACACGTTACGATATGTTCGATTATCCGCTCTTTCTAAGAAAATTACGTTCGCTCGCCGGATAAGCTGTACGCATATTGTAAACAGATAATTTACCTTTGTTTTAATATATATTGTAGCTTTGGGAGTTGATTATTTCTCAAGAAAACGTTCGTCGAAGACAGCCGAAAGTTCGTTTACAAGATGGTATCCGTAATACGAAAATTATATTTTTGGGCATGTTCGATGGTAGCTAACTTAGTTCTCTTTGAAAGCAGGATAAGCTGTATCTATGTTGTAAATAGATCATTTAACTTTAAAAGAATATATTCTATAGCTTTGTGGGAGGGTTAGGACCTTTGTTGTTTTGGGGTCGGTTATAATCTAATTAACTTGGAGGCTGGTACGAGGGCAATGTATTTGCTCGTCAGGGCAATGTATTTGCTCGTTAGGGCAACGTATTTGCTCTTCCCAGTCCCGTCCGTTATGACCTAATATGGAATACGTACTATAAGTACCTATCCAACATAGTCAACCAACATAGTCACCAACAATAGTCAACCAACATAGTCAACCAACATAGTCACCAACAATAGTCACCAACAATAGTCACCAACAATAGTCACCAACATAGTCTTTCTAGTCAAGATTACAACAACCTGGACAATCAACTTCACACTTCTAATGATACTCCTAGGTTCAAACCATTTACTTTATACGATATTAAAAATTCGTTGGATATTTTATAGTTAAAAGTCAATAAACGTTACATCAGATTCAGATTAATCAGATTTTATCAGATTTTATCGAAAACTCTAAAAGGTTGGTGTACTACAGAAATAGTGTGTAGGAGGTCTAACGTTTCGAGCGAATGCCTTTGTCAGAGAGTGAAACGTAAAATTAAACAAAAGAACAAAAATATGTTCAGTTGTATACGTAGTACATGTAACCTTATTAGGGAGTTTACGAAAACATGACGCAATCATCGAGGACGTCGTCTCTTAACAATGCAATTTTTCATCCCAAACAAAGGCTAAGTTTAATTATTTTTCCCAAGAGAATTTTCAAAGACGTCCTCCTTCTAAACAGGACTTCATTTACAGCATTTTCGTGTTCTGTGGACGACGTCATCCACTTCGAGTTTTAGTCAAATTTATACCCTGCACACTAACTGAAATGAATATGAAAACTGCCAAGCTTCAAAAGTGTCTGAAAACATAACTTGAAAGTGGTCTATATATAACGATCTGCTACGGGGTTTAGAATATTATGTTTTATGCTGTCGAGAATGCCATCGTCGTCTTCAATTTCGTAAACTCCCTAATCCCATACCTGAGTGTCGGTATAGCTCAATGGTTAGAGCGTTTCACTGGAAATCAAAAGGTTACAGGTTCGATTCCTGTCCGGGACTCAGAAACAGTTTCTGAGGATTTGAGCTTGACGATCATCCATTTTGTTGTTTCCTTATTTCATTTTGCTTTCATTTCGGCTTTTCTTTGCTTTATTTTATTTTATTGCGGCTTTGTTTACCGTTCTTTTGTTTTATTTCATTTACTTTTTCATCGCCTATCTCTTGATGTAATGTGTTACCCTCCTTAAATAAAGTATTTATCTTATCTTATCTATCGTTTCATCTCAAACAACAGATTTACAAGACAAATTTAGGACTGAAATCCAGATCTTACCTTCCCCATAAGACTCCAAAAGATGACGAGGTAAGATATAGCATTGGAGGCGGGATCATTCGGGCATTAATATTGCTGTTAAACAGTGTAGTATAGCTTGCGTTAACCTGAAATAAAGGGGGAATAGCTAAACAGACGGATAGACAAATCGTCAAGTGGATCGATGGGGATGGATGGATGACGGACGTACAGAAGGACGAACGGACGGATGCCAATGCAGAATGGATGCTGGTGGATTGATGCGAATGGATGGATGGATGAATGGATGACGGACGGACGGCTGGGTGCCATCTATAAGAATCCATGCATCCGCAGGCAGTAGATGGATGGACCGCGTCCATGGATGGATGCAGATGGACGGATCGATGCGTAAGGATGGATGGATGGACTAAACTATTGGTAGAATTCAGCATTATTTAGAGATCATTTAGACGAAGATGACTTTAAACTCCTATTTATTTTCCTAGCTGCGACATTTATACAGGAAATATATGGTGAATATCATGAAAAATGTTGGGATTCGTGAAAACAACGTTAAAATTCTGATGGATGATGTGTATAAACTTGAGAAACGCATTGCTAAGGTAAGAAAACAGGGATCAACATTATATAATTACATTGGTGTTCCAAAAATATCAACAATTAACTAATTGTGTAAATATATACACTACCAAGCATTACTGATATATAGTGACTGCCGCATAGGCACATCATTGTAACCTTCGCTCTCCATCTGAGTCTCGGTGGCTCAATGGTTAGAGCGTCTCACCGGCAATCAGAATTTTACAGGTTCCGTCCGAAACTCAGAGTAATTTTTCTGAGGATATGAGCTTGACGATCGTCCACGTATCGTCAATTAACTAACTGTAATTCATAAGAAACACGCTCCTTTGCCAGCCATTTTGCGTTTTTATCGCTGGTGTGGAAACAGTCAGCGGCGTCCACCGTGACGACAATCAGAATCTTTGGATGATATTTCGGATTAAACCTGGGGAATTTTACTTTGAAATGGCATTTTGGCAACAGATCAAAACACTGTAAGAGGTTAGTTTGACGCAGTGAGGTCACGGGGAATACCGCTGACTGTTTCCACTCCCGCGATAAAAAAGCAAGATGGCTGGCAAACGCGTGTTTCGAATAATTTTTCTCCAAAAAATAATAAAAAAATATCACATATAACTCCACGAAAGGCATTTCAAATAGTATTAAGTTTTATATGAAATGACATAATAATAATAATAATAATTTTTAATAATAATAATAATTTATTTGAATACATAACGCCTAGGTAGACTTGAGTTCCCTTTCCAGGTTTTTTCCAGGTTCTCGTCAAATGAATCAAATCCAACAATACGCGACCTGTCCAACTATACGAAGGTAAATAATTTAGAACATACAACACCACGTTACCTCGGTTTCTATTGTTCTCATCTCTGTCGGGAAATTAGTGATTAAATGTCCCTCAAGCCTCGGGGGAAAATCTTCCTTGGCTTTTGAGGACATTTAATCACTAATTTAATCGCTCATGTCATGGTATTGGTCATTAAAAATTATGTAATTTATTTAGATTTGTTGGGTGGTTTTATTCGAAATATATACCGATTGAAACGTGAAGTTCTTTTCATTAACCTTATATTTAACCTTTATCTCCTAACTTTTTTAAAAATGTCGCCTTAGTTTGACTGGCTAAGCTTCTTTCGAAAGTTGACTGCAGATACGAAGTACATACCAACCGATAAAGACACTGTGTTGGTGTACTCTCAAGATATCCTAAAACATACTATAAGTGTTCTAAAAAACACTGAAAAACGGTAAGTTTATGATGCACTATCAAATTATCTTAAAGTTTTCATTATATAGTAATGATACAAAATTTCATCTCAAAATTCGCGGAAAATTGTTGTCTTTTACATGTAAAACGTTAATTTTGTACGCCACCATTAAAATAGAAAAACCTAGCAAAGCACAAGAGCAACAAATCAGAGAAAAGCTTGTTGAAGCTATGAGGTCAAAAACAGTCTCGACTCATTCCTCCCAAACTCGACCATTTTAATAGCGGATTCTAAAATGCAAACTTTACACATTATACAACCATTATTTCAACGAATTTCGAAATCAAAATTTTGCCCGATTGCGAGCTTATTTTTCATCAGAGAACCACTTATTATTACTAAAACTTTATCAAAGTCTCAAATCTTGTATCTTGGTACATGTGCCCTACTAATCGGGAGACTTAATAAAAGCAGCTAATACATACTAATATATTAATTATAATATAATAATTATATAATTATTATTACAATTATTATAATTATTATAATTATAATTATTATAATTATTATAATAATTATAATTATTATTATAATTATTGTAATTATTATAATTATTGTAATTATTAGAACAATTATTATAATTATTATAATAATTATAATAGTTAGAATTATAATTATTGAATGTGGAAATTAAGTGTAAGTACATATTTTCTAGTTCATATACAAGTTTCAAAGCTTCTGAAAAACCCGTCTCATAGTGAGTCAACGTTAACTTTACTAACTGGCCTTACTAATTATGCTGATGTTCTAGCAGTTGACCGACGTTGTCTTCAGAACGTGAAAACGCCTTCAGTGACGTCTGTGTAAAACGAATACGACGTCAAGTTAATTTACTTTTCATGAGACTTTAAATTATTCATTTTCTTCGCTTTGCATGAAAAATTCTAGTGAAATAATACAGCGTGCGTGGTTCTAGAATGCGACTTGCGTGAGCTCTCTATTGACTACGGGAATCGAATTAGTAACTTTCTTCCGTGATAACCCTATTCAACTAAATCTCCTTTTCAGTGTTCTCTCAAATTACATAGCGTGGACAATTCTCCGAGAGAGTATCCCAGCTCTCCCAACCAATTACAAACGGATTCAACGAAAATACCAGAACAGCATCGATAGCAGGGCTACGGAAGGGCCACCGCGATGGAAGATCTGTGTACAGTTATTAAGCGAAGCTTTAAAAATGGTACTCAGCTATCTCTACGTGGATCAGAAGTTCAGTGAGGAGTCTAGAGAAAGGGTTTGTACGCATTTCTTTTTTAAACTGCCTATAACGCCAAATACGATATTACTAATATAGATATGAAGTGAATAGTTGAATGTCAAAATGTTTTATGATTTGAGCAGGGTTTTTTTTAAGAAAAATTTAGAACTGCACATTTTTTCATACAGTCACAACATGTCATAGCATGACATTTAACTCGCGCAAATGGAACACATTTTTTCTTATTAATAAACTTTCATTAACTCATTCTCGTCCGTACAAATATGAACGATGCTGACTTTAGTATTTCAGTTTGTCTAGTAATGCCAGGCGATTTAATCCTCCATGGGTCAGGGCCGCGGAATGTCCTCAAATGTGATCTGAAAGGGTCAATTTCTATTATAATAATTGGACAATATTTGCATGGTTATAAAAAAGTAGAAAGCTCTTAACGATGGTTGTTAGAATGATACAGTATTAATTCAATTGTTATTAATTGTTTATTATATTCGGTTATTAGAATAAGGTTCAATTCAATTGGGGCTACGAAGTAAAAGTTAATGTATAAATAGAAAGCTTCGAAATCCGAGCAGAAGTTGACAGATTGTCAAGAACAGATACCAGTGAAGAAAAAAAGAACATTTTAGTTATTGTTAAGTAAAGAAAGTTGTCAACAACAACTATATTGTTAAGTTTGTTATGAGATAATAAATATTCTGCTTCTGCTTTTGTTATTGAAGCTATTATATGTATTCCATCACCTTCGATTACTTTAGTTTTCAACTGCACATCATTTTTTTTAGAGTTGCACAAATTGATTTAGAACTGCACATTTTGTGTAGAACTGCACGTTAAAAAAAAAACCCTGGATTTGAGCTTTGTATTCATGTTCTATAAAGGTTCATTTTCCCGAAAAGTTAGTGATTTTGACGTCAGACCAGTCATCATTTCGGATGAAAATATTCTGCTGTAAGAGAAATTTGATCAAATTCAAACACCGATATAAAAACTAGAGATTTTATCAACTTTTTCACTCAAATCTTCAACCAATCATTAGGAAAGGAAAGCTAATAAAGTAGCGAAAGAAAGATCAAAAAAATATTTCACTGTCCATGAACTATTTGCTAAACCTTTATTTAATAATAATAATAATAATAATAATAATAATAATAATAATAATAATAATAATAATAATAATAATAATAATAATAATAATAATAATAATAATAATAAAGACGTATTAGGAGCATTATACAATTGTCTCAATGCCCTTACAACAATATAATTCTTAATGTTACTTCGCTTATAAAACTAATTACAGTTTCATATATAAGATAAAGCCTACTATACACATATTACCACTATGAACATAAAACTATTAATTTTAAAAAGCAGTATGACGAATCCCGCGAAGAATCAACCAAACAAAAAGGATAACGTGGATTGTTCGGAGCAAATTCGTGGCGCGCGTGTCTACAGCGAGTACAGTTCGATGAGTTTTATTCCAAGTTAATTACTGCACGCACGCGCAGCACAGATCAAATTGAAGCAAGCGCACTGTCGTCAGCATACGTAGCGTGTTTCGTTTGCTTGCGTGTGAAGACCAACCGTTTTTGCGCGAGCTATAGACAATCCGGTATTTCACTAAATATTATTTAGATGGCGAAAAGGATATTATGGAGTTTCTCAGATTCCAATAGAAGGACACTTTACCGACCACTTTGAGAAGTATCCCGTTCAAAATCGTACAGGAAAAAATGAAATACGAAATAATTCGCGGAGCACAGTACACGTCCAAACAGTTTCACGTCACATAAAATAGAATGATGTTGTAGTTGAAATTTTCTCCAATTAATTGGTTCAGTTTGGGACCTAAAATATATTTTTCCTAGAAAATAGTAAGTTCTTGTAATTTTTCTCAATCAGGCATATGAAATATTCCATGAGATTCGTAAAGAGTTCATTGAGAACCTTCCGAGTAAAAGATGGATGGATTACTTTACCAGAAAAGAAGCCAAAGAGAAGGTAAATGTAACTATAATGTCAAAAATACGGAGATTTCAATACACAAAAAACCTCGCAATTATACAAATAATTTCAACATTTTTCGAGAAGTAATTTGTCTAGGGATTATATATTAACTATTGCTTTCAAAACTAAATCTATACTGTTATAAACTATCTAGATTTTGCTCATTATAACAAAATGGAAATTAAAATGCCGATCACGACATTATTGGAAGGGTCAGTCCATATAAAAATGGTTATAGAAATAAAACATTATGGAGAAAAAGAGGGTAACTTTTCAAACATGATAACAAGGCAACTAATAGTGGTAGAACGGTCTGGACTCTGGAATTCATTCCATTTCGGCATATTGAGAAAAGCTGCTTTGAATTTATACAATTTCTATTTATTAAAAAGATACAGCTATAGAAACAACATTAGAAAATCATAGAGCGGCCGATGTTTATGGGCAGAACTTGTAAAATGAATATATAATACATACTTTGTTTGGAAGTTGTAGAAACGGTACAAACAAATTATTTCAACTCCGAAAAAGCTCAATTTGAGCAAGTTAACTTTGATAAAACATTGATGTTTCTTTCATTAATCAATGTTTTATCCTGTGTTAAAGATGCTGATTAAATATTAATTTCTTTTGAATTTTCTTCATTAACTATTGATGAATTTTACAAGACACTTTAAAAAGCGCTTGCTTTAGAAATTTAGATTGCAATTTGTCAGTTTGAAAAATGTAGGAATTTCAATCACTAAAATTTGGCATGCATATTTTTTGTATTAAACCACCTTCAAAGATGCTGATGCATTAAGTAATATTCTTCAGGCAGAAGGGATTAATTTTCTTGTTGGATACAACGACAACCTTAGGAATTATCAGAAACTAGAGAAACGTTACGACGAGGTGAGTCGCTAGAAATATACTTGATAACACCCACCATGCATAAATCCAAAATCTGCGTCTAATTGCAGCGTAACTTTTAAAGTGCACCTGACATCAAAATGTTTTATTGTCTTATTTGGAAGAACTTTTAAAATGATAAAGTAACTTCTTTTGAAGATTTTCGTTTATTTGCTTTCTTTTTGAGATATATCAGTTTGTTTGATATGCAAATGTCCGGAATTTACGTCACACATGCATAATGACTTATTAGAGAAATGTGTATATCTCTTTCATTCTCGAACGAAATCCTTTAAAATCGAGAAGTTTGATGTTGTGGGAGAAACACGCACACGTGTTATTCACACTTTAGTGTTTTTATTTGATGAACGCAAAGATATATAACATTCTCTGATGAGTCATTATGCATGTGTGACGTATATTCCGGACATTTGCATATCAAACAAACTGATATATCTAAAAAAGAAAGCGAATAAACGAAAATCTTCAAAAGAAGTTACTTTATCATTTTAAAAGTTCTTCCAAATAAGACAATAAAAAATGTTGATGTCAGGTGCACTTTAACTGCATGAAGTACTTACTATAAGACGTTCGCTATAGGACAATGGTTAATTTAAACTCTTCATAAAACTTCATGGAAGAAAATATCAAAAAACAATATTCACAGGGTTAACTATACCTTTTATATTTTGTCTAAAAGGATAGTATATAGAGAATAACACATGGATGTGCGGAAATATTGAATTTATTTCGAATATTAAAATATAAATAAATTTCATATTTCCAAGCATCCATATATATTATCCTGTTTATTTCATAAACATTAACACGGAGAATCTAAATTGAGAATTAATTTTTACTTTACTCAAAAAGATAATCATTGGATAGCTGAAACAATATCTTCACACGTAAAAATATCGTATTTTTACGTGTGATGAAATACGATTTTTATCTGTGGTCAAAAACTCTGTATCACACTAATGTTTATGAAATAAATACATATGCAGACATATAGTTTGACGCTACTCTGGCTTTAAAAGGTTTTTGAACGTAACTTTAAAAGTTACTGTCCATGACCCAATCACTAGTCTTCATCAGCCAGGGAGTGATCATTGTAAAGTTAGGATCCCTATTTATACCCTCATAGAACCGATGATGACGTTATCTATTAACAAGATGCAAATAAGCTTCTGGTAATAAACCACCGTCATCGCGATTCAATGGGGCGTTCTCGCTATTGATATACCAACCCTCCAGACAACGTCTCTGATGGTACCACCCTATATGCCATAAGAAGTCCGTTCCTAGAACTTTGTTTTTGAGAGCTCAAGGTATACCATCTCTATTTCCGTTTGGGTCACATTTTTGTAAAACCTAAGGATCGTATTGCGAAGGAACAGAGGAAAGACTCTATTTATTCCATTCCGTGACTGTGATCAGGAGTACATCGGTCAGACTAAACGTCAGTTTCTTACGCGTTTAAAAGAACACCGGCCAAAAGGCTGTTTTCTTTTCAAAAAAGAAAAATTCTGCTTTGTCGGAGGAAAATTCCAAAATTATTACCACTAATCCGCGGTATCATCAGAGACGTTGTCTGGAGGCTTGGCACATCAATAGCGCCCACGCCCCATTGAATCGCCATGACGGTGATTTATTACCAAAAGCTTATTTGTATCTTGTTAATAGATAACGTCATCATTGGTTCTATGAGGGTATAAATAGGGATCCTAACTTTACAACGATCACCCCTGATGAAGACACTAGATTGGTGTGTCGAAACGTTGGGTCATGGACAGTAACTTTTAAGTTATACGTTCAAAAAACTTTTTAAAGCCAGAGTAGCGTCAAACTATGTATGATTTATCACCTGGTTGCGTTGGGAAATTATTTGTCTAAATAAATACATCTTATTGCATGGTTTTACCTGAAAGGGCGAGGAAAAATACGAGAAACGAGTAAAATTCCCGACCGTATTATCCAAGGCAGATTTTACCTCTTCTATTAAAATCAGTTAAACTGGTATAGAAGTGTGCAATGCGGAATTTTCTGTGTATTCCGCTCTTGGATTTTAACAATTCTCTTAACCTTATCAGGAAAAATGAGGTCATTGTCACGTAATAAAGAAGTATTAAAGAGACATAAAACGTATTTACTCACATCTTCTCAGTTTCTTTACAAGTAAACAACTACAAGCCTGGATAAACAAAAAATTTCCCTCGCTTGTTCGCGCAAGCGTCTCCTTATTGGCTCTCGAATTATTCTCTTGTTTTTCATTGGTTATATTTTCACATGTGAAGAGTCTGTACATGATTTTGATTGGACGTATCAGGTTTTGCGCAACAAAATTCTGGTGCATGATATACATGACGTGATAAAAAGAGATTAGTGCATGGAACGTGCAGCGTTCTCACACATTAAGATTCTGCACGTGACTTTGATTGGACGTCCGTTAAATATTGATTTAAATGCTTCTCATTACATATACACTCCACTACAGATGAAGTCGTTCGAAGTTAGCTAGAGGCTCAGCTCTACGTGTCTGAAGTGAAGATGCGATGATTGGGGGAAAGAACGCCGTGCGTGCGAAAATTGACTGTTTTGACCGTATCTCAGTAGTATATAAAGTAGTATATTCAAGACAAGAAAATAAAATATGTAAGTTTCCAATGATGTGCGAAGAAAAAGGTAGAAAAAGTTGTTTGTCGTTTTTTTGGTCTAAAAAGGTTTGGTCAGGGTTGTCATTTTTTGGTCTAAAACTCCTCCCCCAACAATAATACTATATTGAATGGATGAAGGAAAAGTTATGTTGTATATATGTCAATAAATGTTTATTTCATGACTCACAAAGGCGGTTTATGAGACCACGAAATTCGACAACGACTGACATTCTGTCTGCTTAAGAGTGGTTATAAATATAGTGTTTACTAAAGAAATAGTATATAAGAAGTATATCATAGAAGTATATCATAGAAGTATATCATAGAAGTATATCTTAGTAGTATATATAATAGTATATCTTAGTAGTAACAGCGCTGGTACGTTAAGCCAAAGACCTTAGGATTGATTCGCGGTTGGGGCAGTCAGATAAATGTTCAAAAATACTTTATGAATATGTTAAATCCTTTGTCCGTTAAATAGTGTAGAGATACAAATCGAATACTCTAAAAGGTTGGTGTGCTACCACTACTACAGAAATAGTGTGTTAAGGAGGTCTTTACGTTTCGAGCGAAGGTCCTTCGAGCGAAAGCTGTTCGTTTGAAGGACCTTCGCTCGAAACGTTACGTTACACCTCCTACACACTATTTCAGTATCAATCCTTTAGAGTATTCTATTTGTAATAATTTTTCTACTTCGTGTAGTTTAAAGTGAACAGAACCCATTTTTTCCAAACGTACTTGAATCAACGAAGTTTCCAGTTTAAAAGCGATGTCAAGAAACTCCTGATGCCTGTACAGAAAAATTCGTAAGTCTTGTGCCACAAAGCTGTCCCGTCGCGATACACGAACAACGAGGGTTCAATTTATATCAAATGCATTGTGTTGCATTTTTCTTTAAATACTCAGGAACGCTTTCTGAATAATCCGCCGTCGTGAAAAAGATGGTGATATTTAAATTTACCATAATCCATTGCGCGCAGAAAACACTACCTCTTGAAAAATATTAAAAGACACTAGCTTAAATTGGTAAGAAGGAAGCTGTTACCGACTAGGGTAAGAGGGACACCCTACTCCCCGAGACAACTCTGTTGCGCGTTTACATGCAAAAATCTTGCTCGGTTTTAGCCGGAAGGCCAGGGAATATTTCTATTAATACTGCAAGATGGCCCATCGTCGAAACCAAACTATAACTGCATGATTGTTGTCTATTCTCTCGAATACTATGGTTATAATTTCCAGATTGGGAGAGATACTCATCTCTTTAATTGTGCAACAGCAAAAACAGCAGGATATTCTATTTTCCCAGACAGTTATCCTTAAGGCTGCTAATCAATTATTCGACCATTTGTGGACTCCAAGACCATTTTTTCTGTCGAGTGTTTGCTGCTGTTTCATTTGAGATGAGAATGTTAATTTCGGTTGCCATTTTGTCATACCACAATCGAGGAAGCCTGTGTTGGAATTATGGTACTGCGCGTGATCCTACGTCAAAAGTTGTCTCGGATAGCCGAGCAAAAATGTTTACATGGAGAAAAGTTACCTCGCCTTTATCTCGACCCCGGGGTCACCCTCTTTGCGAAGAAGGGTGACCCTGCTATCCGAGACAAGTGTGAAATGCTCCATGTAAACGCTCGCTGTCGAGACTAAATAATTTGAATGCAAAGTGGGTACGCCCAGGGTAGCTCGGAGGGTAGGGTGACCCTTCTACTAGAGACTACTTTCGTCCATGTAAACAGGCCCTAAATTCATAATAAACAGTTTTGGTCCGCAACCACGCAAATAATAAGACATGGTGTAATGCTACCCTGGAATTAATCCAGATCAAGTTACTTATTTCAAATAGGGTCACCACAACAATTGTGGATATCTCCCCGAAAAGTAAAGCAAAATAAGCAGTAGAAATGTATATGAAATCACCACACAATATGGGTATCTCCCAGATAATAAATAGTAAGTAAAGATTGTGTGGGGTCACCAACGTAATGTGGACTGACAATGCATGAGTTAAATATAGAAAGAAGATAGAATAAGGATTAATCCAAGGTGGATACTCAAAAAAGTAAAATTAAATGTTCATGTTGACAATTACCAAACAATTTTAGCTGTTATCATACTCATTTAGGTTCGCAAAGGATTATGGTAAATGTACTGTGATAGGAACATGAAGACGTCATTCAACTGGAAAAACAATGCCTTGTGCTCCATTCCCATCTGGTTTTGAGTAATATGGCTAGACGATCTTCCTCAGTCATACATTTAAAGTCGTATAACGTCTGTGGGAATTTAACATATTTGTAATCTATGGATTCTCCTGAGAAAAACTGCAATATATCTTGTCAACTGAAAATTTCATCTTCATAGACTTTTTTGCTGTTAACGTTGACGGAAGTGATGTCATAGCGGGCATCTGTAAAGAGGTTTTCATGTAGACAGATGCCCGCTATGACATCACTTCCTTCAACTTTAACAGCAAAAAAGTCTATGAAGATGAAATTTTCGGCTGACAAGATATGTTACAAATATTTCTCAGGAGAATCCATAGATTACAAATATGTTAAATTCCCACAGACGTTATACGGCCTTTAATAGCAAAGGAATTGGAATGAACCATTTTAAATGTAATTTTTAGGTTTTATTATACTTACCACTTTTTCTTTACCTTCGGTATAGCTTTGAAGAAATGACATCGGATGCAAATGCTTACTATTCAAAACAAGAAAATAAAATATGTAAGTTTCCAATGATGTGCGAAGAAAAAGGTAGAAAAATTTGTTTGTCGTTTTTTTTGGTCTAAAAAGGTTTGACAATCTGTCTGCTTAAGAGTGGTTATAAATATAGTGTTTTACTAAAGAAATAATCGGGACCACAGATAAGTTTCCGTCTAAGAGGTGTTCGACTGTAGCACCCCAGGGCCCCGGGCCAAATAAGGGGCTCGAAACGATACCTGCACACAGAATGAAGCTACTAGGGCATTTAGGGGCTCGTGAAAGACCATAACCAGTAACCCCACCTTCCCTGGGCCCATCTTGGCTTTCGGCGGCCCTGGACTGTAATAACAATTTAATTCGCAAAAGCAAATTGTAATTCTAAGCATGACAATTGTAATTCTAAGTTTAGCAGGACATGTCATGACAAGGCTGAGGTATAGATTTTGCCATATGTGATGAAGTATATTCTAGTATAAATTTGACCTTTTTGTTTCGTTTTAGCATTTATGGCAGGAATTCTTCAACGTCCGTTTTACGATAGACACAACAGTAGGTAAGTGCAGAGCTTAAAATTCACCAATCGTGGTGAAGTTTTACCGTTTGCCATTTTTTCGCAGCAATTTAAGTCCCGCCAAATCGCAGAAATTAAAATGTGCAGATCAGAAATGTATTTTGCTCATGCTAAACGTCATTCATTCCTGCTAAAACTTTACTTGACATACACGATATAAAATCGTCTATTTACTGTTTATCGTGGTTTGAGTGTAAAAATCGCTTTTGAATGAAACTCTATAAATATATATAAAAAGGTAATTTAAATTTTGAAAACTAAAACTCCATAATTTTACTTAAAACAACACCCTGTATCCGTTTTCTAGGGTTATAATTCAATACCTGCTATTGTAAGATGGTTGATATCACGCGTGACTTATTACTACAAGTCGCCTATTATCTTATAACAGCCAATCAGATTGCAACATTTGCATTCGACTGCTAGAATTTTCTACAATTATAGCAATAAAGATTATATAAACGTGCAACCAAATATTTAGCGTGTCGCAACTTTAACTTTTAGAGCTTCGAATTATGGTTCACTAGGGATGTTTGTTGGTCACGAATTAACACACGCTTTCGACATTAAAGGTAAGAAATAATCGGAGCAAAAAATATAAATAGTGAATCGCTGAGAAAATGTGAAATATATTGTGCGCGTAAATATAGAAAATTTATCTTCATGTTGTCCTGAGAACACTGTACGTCCCCGTGGATTACAGAATGTCGCGAAAAGTAGAAGTCACTTTGAATAGAAAACCTGCACAATAGACTAAGAGCACACTATTGTCATGCTATTGTGAAGCGTTTCTTTGTGTAGTGTTTCTATCACAAAATGACGTCAAAAATTAATGTGAGCGACCGCATGCCCGCAATCAGAACAAAAATGGCGGCATTCAATTTACTAAAAATACGATAAACAAAACCAAATTTCTCTCACACTAAAAAGATTAAAAGAAAACTAATGCTCATTCTCATGTAAGCCGACAAAAACTTTCATTTAAGAAACACATGTTTTGGGGTGGAGTGTTCATTTAAATGCTGTAGGAGGAAGACATTTTGTGTTTTCGTTTATATCATTCCATACTTTTGCACCTTGGAATCGTATATTAAAGTTCCATAACTAGTTTTGGAATTGAATAGGAGATTTTGCTTCAAGATCTCGTATATTTAGGCCAAAAAAATCAACAGGTTTAAAATGACCCGGTGACAAGGAAATTTTTTTTAAAGAATATTTTTTATTTAATTGTGTGAATTGATGGAATTGGAGTACTGAACGGGTGCAATGATAGATGCAATACATATTCAATTCATCAAAGATATATAAAAGCTGAAAAATTGCTAAATGTTTAGGGAAAATTGGGAAAAAAACGAGTGACCCTCAGGTTTGGAGATGATCCTCACGGTGATGAGAAACATATATATTTTTTGGCCTTATGAACTTCATTAACACGAATAAAAAAGCTGCTAGCAATAGATTCATATATAATACATGCATAAATATTGCTATGTTAATATTTATGCATAAATATTGCTATGTTAATGCATAAATATTGCTATGTTAATATTTATGTATAAATATTGCTATGTTAATGCATAAATATTGCTATGTTAATATTTATGTATAAATATTGCTATGTTAATACTTATGTATAAATAGTGCTTATGTTAATATTTATGCATAAATATTGCTATATTAATATTTATGTATAAATATTGCTATGTTAATGCATAAATATTGCTATGTTAATATTTATGTATAAATATTGCTATGTTAATACATAAATATTGCAATGTTAATATTTATGGATAAATATTGCTATGTTAATATTTATGCATAAATATTGCTATGTTAATATTTATGTATAAATATTCCTATGTTAATATTTATGGATAAATATTGCTATGTATAATATTTATGGTTAAAAATTTTGCTATGTCAATATTTATGCATAAATTCTATAAATTCTAATTTACATGGGAAATCGGTCCAGAATCAGGCCGGCTGAAGTGTTCAGGTCGGTCTAGTAACCAACGCATGTTTAGACCAAGTCAAGCTCAACAGGGTTTTCTTTCCCCGCTGTTATTCCTTGGCTGTGGTTTCGCTAGATAATAGATAGGAACAGTGGGAATCTCATTCACCATTCATGCGACCTCGGGTCATAGTTACTCGCGTTTGTGTTTACCCGTGCTTGGATGAATTACTTCACTTTGGCAATCAGTGCAATGGGCAGAAATCACATTGCGTTATCATTGATCGCCAGCCGTCGCATGCTAGCTAAAAACAGCGTAGCAGAATACATAACATTATTATGGTGTGATTTTTCATCAGGGCACAAGTATGACAAGTATGGGAACTTGAGAAACTGGTGGACGAAATTTTCCTTGGAAAATTTCCACAAGAAAACCAAATGTTTCATTGAACAGTATGAGAAGTTCACGATCTTTGGAGAACGCGTAAGAATTGCATGGAAATTATATGCTTTGTTGCTTTTATTTTTTTCCTGTGCCCCAACTGCCCCAAGGCGACCTGCTGTTAATCTTGGCCCTGTTATTCGCCGCAAACGGTGATTAGTAGAAATCGTGGGTTGAAATTTAATAGCATTTTTATTATCGTATGTTGTATTTGATAAGTTAAGTTCAAGCTTTCTTGGGCAAAACATTTCTTAATATGAATGATGAAAACGTTCATAACATTTTCACTCTATAATCCTAGATTAATCTGGATTGTACAAACAGGACCTGGATACCAGCATATATGTATCCAGTGTTTTAATTTACGACTTTTTGTAGGTCAGAGGAAAACACACACTTGGTGAAAATATCGCGGATATTGGTGGTCTCAAGCTCGCTTATAAAGTACGTTCATCCAGTCAATAGTAGAACAACAATTGTAATAATAAACACATAACAGCAGCCAAAACTGATAAACTCGTAGCCCTTTAAATAATACCATATAATGGCTTAAAACGCCTATATTGAAATAATTTATTGTATCGTAATTGAGATTTTTTCCTGTATGTTTGTGTCACGGACCTCTATATAGACTGGACTGCGGGCTCCAATTACCAACTATTCACTAAAGTGTCGTGAAAAGAATGGCGTCTGCTGGAGTCCTTTTTCTCATGTTCGTACACCCAAAAGCATTCTCCCTTTTCAAAAACGAAACTCGACAAAAGAAAACTTAAAACAAACTGTAACAGATGATCTTTATGACCAGAAAACTTTCCAAAAACCCTTCAACACTTGTCAACACTTGGACTGACGTATGAAAATGGCGACAACAATTATTTAAACACCGGGGTTTGATCTCAATTGGGACTATGTCCCGTTTCTTGCTCCCGTTGCCACTGTTTTTTATTTGTAATTAATGGTTGACAACTAATTTAATAAATTCAAATTAAATTCAAATTTAAAGGAAAAGGACTCCAGCATAAGCCCCCCCCCCCCAGAATATAAGCCGCCCTATAAAAATCAACGTTTATCCACCTCTACCCCATCTCTCTTACTAGTAATGTAATCTTACGAACTTTTGGGCTTTGGAGGTGTAACAGTTTACTCAGTATATCAGCCTGGCTATGCCGATTTTCGATCATTTTATTTTTTAGTTATCAGTTACATTCCGGTTATTACCTTTGTTTTGTTTAGAAAACTGGTATGTGTTTTTGTTGATTTATTGTGAAAGTTAGGTGCTTGATTAATTAAAGACCAGTAATTAAAAAACGTATATTGATAATGCCGTATGTTAGTCTCAATTTATTTCTCTAGCAGTTCGATCATTCCCAAACGTTTTTTTATTCCGCTTATAAGGCCCCCCGAATATAAGGCCCCCCGAATATAAGCCACCCCGTTTATAAGCCCACCCAAAACCTCTTACGAAATTGTATAAGCCCAGGGCTTATATTCCGCAGTTTACGGTATGCAGGAAGGCTCTTTTAAATGTATACGAAATAAAAGACCCTCGTACATGGAAATCAGTCTGTTTAAAATGTAGAAAGGCTCGATTGTTAATGTTTCTAGAATTGTTGCTAAATTTTTATATATGTATTTTTATTTTTGTCCAGTTCGTATTCTACCAAATTCTGTATTCTGATTGGCTAACGAGCGGTCCGTATGAGCCCTAGTATCTTTTTACTAAAGCTTAATAAATCATAAATAATAAATCATAAAGTGCCTTTCTCGTGTTTGGGCTTTTTGAATATTTATAATCCAACCGGATATTATTCGCCTGAAATTTGTCCCCAGGGTCTTCTCCGGTGAAAGCCGTAAAACTGTCAAGCGACTCAACTCAAGCAAATGCAATGCTACAACTAGGAATGCCAGGAATGATGAAAACTTTATAGAACCGAATAAGTTATGCTACTACAAATTACAAATAACGAAATACAAGTGTAAATTACCAAGGGTTTTTGAAACTTCTTATAATTAAATTTAATGAACGCTAAGCGACCGATGTTGCCTGGAAGGAGTACGCAACGCTTCTTTGAGACGATGTTCCTCGTCAACGAAAAGATCGCTAAGAAGTGACAGAGCACGGTGGACAAGAAAGATACGAGAGAGCTAGACGCGCGTCAAAGCAGGCCATTCGTTTTTGTGGCGATACCAATAATCCAATATTTCCTGAGTATTAACTTTGCCGTCTCATGTTAATTTGGTTGTTTGCGGTAGCTGACTCAACAGACAAGACTTCAGATCATATGCACATTCTGCAAATTCAGTATTGCCATTATTTGTGAACAAAGCTTCGTTGAAATTGTCATATTTTTTGTCATTCTGATTTTCCACCGAAGCGGGAAGAAAACAACCCGGCTCAGGGGCACAAACTAGAAAATTTCGAGGGCAGGGGTTGAACGCAAAAAAGCGCAAAGTCGCTCAGCCATTGGCGGCGGAAGGTGTTGTGTGGGGGCGGGGGTAAGGTGCCCCGGAAAATTTTTGAAAACTAGAGTCTCTGAAATGGTATTTCCTGCATTCTGAGACTGTTGCTCACAGAATTGTCAGGTTCATTGGTGGTGCCTATGGTGCACTTTTGGGAGGTAAGAAAGTCTGTAAGAACTGACATGGCACCAGAATTCAAGGTCAAAACGAACCAGACCTTTGAATAATTTATTTTATCTTTCGCTGAATATCCGTTGGCGTTAAACAAGGGAACAAACAGTGTTTTAGCACTAAAATCCTAAAAATATTGGAGGGGGGCTTAGCCCACCATTTCAAATATTGGGGTGAATAACCCTCAGTATTCTAAACAATTTGGGATACTAGATATCTTCGTTAAGCTTCTTCAAGAACACTCAACAACCACAACAACAACCACCACCACAACAACAACATTACAGCAACAACAACGTTTATTTACCCAAAAATTAACATGAATGATTTACAAAATATATAGATAGATAGATAGATAAATAGACTGGTTTTATTAAGTCGCTTCGCAGTTCGAAAACTGAATTGCGCAACTTTACAAAATATACATGATTTTTTTTATTTAAAAATATCTTAACTAAATTGAAATATACAATAGTAAAGTACAAAATCATAAAATTTCTTAAATATTGTAACATTTAAAAACTCTATCTAAGTATACTTTGTCTCAGAACTACACTTGTTAATAAAAGTATTTTCAAATCTCTTTGTTTTAAAAACAGGAAGATCAAAATTTCTCTGCTTTCTTAATCCGTATCTCGATTGAGTGCATAGTTTTGGCAGCAGACTGTGAATTTTACTGGAGGGGTTTTTGAGAACTGATTGAAAAAGTTTCTTTGTAAGACGCTCGTGATGGTCCTTAATGGAGGGAACTTCAGCAATACTTAAAGCGTCAGCGTAGGAAACACCAGGAAAAATGCACGAGAGAGCTCTCTTTTGAACTCTCTCAAGATCTACTTGTTGGTACTTAGGTAACGCGTGATGAAAAACGGGGCATGCGTAATCCAAAGTTGATCTAATACACGCACAGTAATAGGCTATGAGGTCTTCTGACGGAACTTGTGCTCGTTTAAGTTGAACAAGGAAGTACATTTTTCGAAAAGCTTTCTTTACAAGATCCTCTATGTGATCGTTCCAAGTTAGGTTGGCATTAATTTTAACTCCAAGGAGTTTTGTACTCTGAACTGGTTCGATTAGATCTCCGTCTATACTTATCTTAGGGAAATGTGGACGTTGCTTACTGAAACTGATAATGAGTTCCTTTGTCTTTTCGCAAACTGGAAAATATTTTTCTGTGACCAATCGAGCATTCTATCCACTGTTAACTGAGCTTTAGATTGCTGACCTTTCTGTATGGTTTCAGAAACCGTTGTGTCGTCAACGTATATCCACATGTTGAAAACGTTCTATGAGTTATGAGACGCGTGTAGCATCTTTTACAAGGCAGAGTGCGTTTGAGTATGTAAACTATATACATTAAGAACATACTTGGGCCTTAAGACTAGTATTTGTCAGAACAAAATGTTGTTCTGGCACTTCTTCAGCTCTCCGCAGAAAATTCGGAAAACCGCTGAAAGCTGGAGCACGGGCGTAAGAAGACTCGTATCCTGCCGGCTCCGGCAGCGCTCCGGCGCACAGCACTACCAAGAGCCTGTTTTAGATGGTTTATTTAACTTTTAAAATATGTTATGAGCATTTTCATAGCACCAAACTACTACTTTCCGACTAGCTAAGTTATATACTTTGATATAAAAAATAGTATATTTTTGTCGCCAATGTCCTTTATTAATACACTTGCTTCAAACGCACATATAATCTACTCAATGCATTATACTTATTCAATTTCTGTAAATCTGGTTTGTCACACGGCTCTTTGAAAATCACGTGAATTTTGCATATTTACATTTATTTTATTTACAAAGATTTGTAATTACTGTAAGGCTTGGGATCTACTAGAAACCTTTACAGGCTTTATATTAAGATCCCCCTGTTAAAATTATATTTTAATTAATATTTAAATACAAATTAAAAGAAGAATTGTTTATATCTAATGAGAACGAAAAGACGAAAAATATCTATCTAAAAGGATAATATATCTAAAAAGACAAGTACGTATATATTTATATATGGTCAAATATATGAATATGAAAATTTGACTGCCCCAACCGGGAATCGAGCCCGAGGTCTCCGAATCAACACATCGGTTCTCTAACCACTGAGCTATTGAGACACGGTCAGAACAGTCAAACATCATATACATATTTATACATCGCCACGACTCTCAAATCTCTAGTGGTTAGAGCTTCCTGTAGAGATTTGAGAGTCGGGACGATGTATAAATATGTATATGATGTTTGACTGTTCTGACCGTGTCTCAATAGCTCAGTGGTTAGAGCACCGATGCGTTGATTCGGAGACCTCGGGTTCGATTCCCGGTTGGGGCAGTCTTCATATACATATATTTGACCATTAATAAATCCTCTCTTCATCCAAATAAAATATTTATATATATTAAATGTTGTTCTAAAAGATCAGAATTTTACATTCCTTTAGTTTGACTTCAGGAATGGCGGGAAATGTTCCGTGTTTTTGTTAAAGAAATACCGCTTTTAGCGCCAATCGGAACACGCCTTTTCATGTCTCTTGTTTTTCTGTTAAGGCGTTTAAAAGAAGCGAGGGAAAAAATGGACAAGAACAACGCCTTCCTGGTTTGAACCTTAACAATGATCAAGTATTTTTCCTGTCTTTCGCTCAGGTTGGTGTCGCACTTGCAATGACATGAAATATCTCTAAGAAACATATAAATACGATCATTGTCGTACAGCAGCATCGTACCTACAATCAGTTGCAAAAATTATTGAGACATTCGGGCTATTTCACCCCTCCCCCATTTACAATGTTGGAAACACACTGCAAAGTGAAATAGTTGGCGAAAAATAATATTTTCAACATTGTATATGGGGGGAGGGGGCCAAAAATGTTAATAATGGTAGAAAATGTAGGTTGTCTCATTATTTTTGCACTTGATTGTCTGAGTTCTGACCTGTAGGGGTTCAGGGTCCGAAATTTGAATACAAGCCAAAATATTACGCCTAGCTGAATACCGGTCGTTTGACAGATGTAAGTACCTACATTGGCGCATTGCTGCAAATCTGCACATTTTAGTCGGCTGATATCTCGCCCAAATGGCGCGTAGAGGACTGGGACGAGTCGGCTGGCTTTTTCGAATATCGTTAAATTCGTTTGTGTTTACTATAAACTTTACTTCTGGTCGACAAAATATGAAAACATTGTGGGAATAAAGTCGATAAATTCGAACTTTATAGATGCTTTAAAGCCATTTATAATTAATGAGGAGCAGGCTGAACTTTAATTTGGGGTAAGACGAAAACTTTACATTTGTTTGAATATCACCCGGTATTTTCGTCGGATCATTCAAGCAAATTTCAATAACAATGTCAAGCAACTTAATTACTTTTGTGCATATTCAAATTAACTTCACAAATTAGCTACGCACTTATATTTGCTGTTAATTTTATTTGTATTCTATTCACATAAAATGGAACAGCCTAATGGCGACGATTTTCAGGTCCAACGTCCACTATCAGCTAGCCAGGTACGAAGGACCTACCTTGTAACGTACAGCCAGGCAGACCTTACAAAATTTCCGACAACGCAGAGTTTCGGGGAGCAAGTTGTGGCCTACTTCAATGAGGGGACGTGCCAAAGTTTATGTTGAGCACTGGGCGTGTTGTAGAGAGGCACACGAACGTACATCCGGTGAGCACTATCATCTCTCCTTGAAATTAAATGGGCCAAAACGCTGGAACGGTGTCAAGAAGAAGATGATGAAAAGTCATGGCGTGGTACTTCACTTTTCCAACGGACACGACAATTATTACTCCGCCTATAAATATGTAACAAAGCAGGATACAGAGGTGTATTTGAGTCCCGCCCACCCCAACCTTAGGGAAATCGGTTCCCCAAGGACCAAACGGTGTGTCCGCGCTTATAGAGATGCAATGAGAAAGCGCTCCGCGAAAGCAAACGAGGAGGGAAAAGAGGAAAAACCCGTAAAGATCCGACGTCTGAGCAATTTGGAAGTGTCCGAATATCTTGTTTCCAACCAAATTAAACGATTACAATGAGCTACTGGCCCTCGCTGAAACACAGAAGACAGAAGGGAAAAAGGATTTAGCACATTTCATTTTGTGTCGATCTACGAAAGTCATCCAAGAGCTCATCGATACCACTTGGCGCATGAAAAATGCGCAAGACAAGGTCGATAGGAAGACAAAGTCACGAGTAGAGTTGCTTCATGAAGCTCGAAGTGGCGAATGTGTTAAGGGATGCAACGGGAAATGGATAGAGTGTGCACGCGAGGTATTGCAAAATAATAATATACATCCTGTGGTGTTTGGCTCGGCAATGAAAGATCTGTTAACGAAAGGAAGGGGAAAGTTTAGGAATCTGCTACTAGTTGGCTGCGCTTGTAGTGGAAAAACGTTCCTTTTTGATCCTCTGTGTGCGTTGTACAAAACGTTCGTGAATCCGGCTGTTGACAAATATGCGTGGGTCGGTAAAGTAAACGACTTTCGTTGGAGTTCTGCTCTCATTTCGTGGAAAGATCTTCTTTTGCTTCTCGAGGGGCACGTTGTACACTTGCCTGCCCCCAAAAACCTACATTCCCGCGATATATGTATCGACAATGACATCCCAATTTTTGCCACATCAAGCGCGCCAATCGTCTATTACGGCAGAAACGGACAGATCGACGAACGAGAAACCGAGATGATGTCTGTTAGGTGGAGGGTATTCGAGCTAAACCGAAAGATTCCTCAAGCGCAGCAAAAAGATGTTTCTCCATGCCCACGCTGTTTTGCGGAGCTTGTGTTATTAGATGAACACTTCTAACTTATCACGATCGTTATTGAACAGGCACTTTATTGAGCAGCCACATACATGTCACGTTACACACACGTTACACACACGTTACACCACACGTTACATAATTTTATATAGTAAAATGTATAGACAGATGACACGTTACACACGTTACACCCAATATCCTTTAAAGGAAGAGCATACTCTTCCTTTTAAGGATATTGGGTGTAACGTGTGTAACGTGTCATCTGTCTATACATTTTACTATATAAAATTATGTAACGTGTGGTGTAACGTGTGTGTAACGTGTGTGTAACGTGTGTGTGACGTGTGCAAACTGAGTTATATAATATATGTCTTTATTTAATTGGGTTTTGTCAGTTTATTGGGAAGGACAGAGGAGCGTACACGTTGGGTTTTGTGACATAACTTATATTTATTATCGAAAAACAATTATGTGGAAAGAAAAAAACAAGAAAAAACAAACAACTGTTATTAAGTGTTTTTGGAACAAGTGTTATTATAAAGTGAGCTAGCTTATAAATGTTCTACAAATGCGTATTGATGAATGTTTGCAAAGCTATATATTTGTGAGGAAAGATTCATCAATGAAATTATTTAATACTTCAATCTTTCTCCCCGTTTCTTGACTATCATTGCAAGACGCTTGTCCATAGATTTAATGATATTGTCAATAGTATTTTTAGGAAAGTCCATCATCGTCATTTTAACTCTCTCAGAATATTGGCAAAAATTTTCGGAGGTTATCTGCATATCAAGAGCATCCTTCTCCAGTTGCCTCGATACCAAGTTGAATAAATTTTCAATGGGGTTTAAGTCCGGACTGCGAGGTGGTATGCTGAACCTGAAAGCTCCAACTTCTTGAAAAGCGTGTCTTGCGAGTGCACTGTTTTGGGCCGGGTCGCCATCTTGAAGAAAACGCTTAGCTTTGGGATTTGCACTGATTGCAAATATTCTGGGAAAATTATGGCGCACGTACTGGGCTAAACGTTCGAAGTATTGGTCGCAAGATATCACCCCTTTGCCATAAGCGATAGAGACAACAAAATGTACCGTTTTACCCTCCACACCAGCTTTTTTCCCTTTGCTTGTGCAATTCAGGGCCAGGCCTTCACCCCGCTTCCTCCACGCCATGGATTTTGGAGCTCGTGCCTGATGTGAACAAAGGAAGTTCCGTCAAGATAGAAGCTGATACCACTCTCCCAGAAGTTCTTCGGTAGCAACCTTCTTATCTTACAGGCAAAACGATATCGGCGCGTTAAGTCCTTCCGTGTCAAAAGTCCTTTCTTACGGGACTGTAAATAGGAATAACCGTTCCTTTTAAGTGCTCTTCGAACGGTCCACAGAGAGACGTCGGGACTGATTCCAGCTGCCGTTCGAAGTCTCGATGCGGAGAACGACCCGATCGTTGCTCGACATATCCGCAACTGTCTCACAAGGTTGCGTTCATCGCGAACAGTTAACTGTCTGGGACGTCCTTTGCTCTGCTTCCGTTTGTCGAATAAATCAATTTCGTCAATTGGCAATTTGGCGTGACGGTAAATGGTGGCTTTACTGTACTTTGGGAATGCTTCTAAAAGCTTTCCATCTCTAACACCCTTTTCTTGATACAAGTACCTCATGTAAATAGAGGTTTTCATCGGCACATATTCATTTGACTTCATCATTCTTTCTTGTATATATAACGTATGGGCTTTTCTGTTGTTGTATCAAATTTCCTTAGTTACGCACGCAATGATTATTTGTGAAGGTTTCAACTCAAGTGTGAGGTGATGAAAAATTATTTTCATTTTATTAGATTTTGGTTTCAAATGTATGGATCATGGCTAATTAAATGAATATAATATGCAACTTATAACATGATTATGTCATAGTGACGTCATAGTGACGTCATTATCTAATATTGTTAATCCACATCAAAATAGGTTAGAAAATAAAAGTATAGATAGTCACATGTATATATATATATATATATATATATATACGCCTGTAAAGCGATCATAAGATGAATCAAATATTCAATTTTTTTTTTCAAATACATATACAGACAATCAGTTGCAAAAATTATTGAGACATTCGGGCTATTTCACCCCTCCCCCATTTACAATGTTGGAAACACACTGCAAAGTGAAATAGTTGGCGAAAAATAATATTTTCAACATTGTATATGGGGGGAGGGGGCCAAAAATGTTAATAATGGTAGAAAATGTAGGTTGTCTCATTATTTTTGCACTTGATTGTAGGCTCTACGAGGAAACCGCGCTGAGCGACAGAAGTTCCAGCATATTCGCCTCAGTTATAAATTGTAGGATTCTATAACCCAACCACAACACAACACCAATCCTACAACTACCCCACCCCTACCCCACCCCTAACCCTACCCCACCACACCCATATCCCCACCCCACCCACAGTCACACCCCCAAACCTCACTCCACCTAACTCCACCCCCAACATAACCTGCGATATGGCCTGATCGCAGGTTACCCCCAACACCACCCTACTGTCATATTTATTTATTAGAGATGCAAAACCTATCCCTACCCCAAACCCTACGCCCAACTCCACCACTAATCCCACCCATAACCCCACTCGTAACCCAAATCCTAACCCAACCCTAACCCTAGCGTAAAACACTAACCATAACCCTAGCGTAACCCTAACCTTAGCATAACCCTAAGCCTAACCCTAGCGTAACTCTAACCCTAAGGGTTGGGTTAAAGGGTTGGGTTTATAAAGGGTTGGGTTAGGGTTGGGTTAAGGTTGGTTTAGGGTTGGTTTAGAGTTGTGTTAGGGTTGGGTTAGGATTGGATTAGTGTTGGAGCTGTACGAAAACCTCAGGCCGAAATACTTTGCCATACAGACCACGCACTTGGTTAATACTGAAGTATAGACAGTAATGGTACGACGTAACTTAATAATAAAATGTGGTTGCTTTTTAGAGTTGGTGTTCCAAGTATACAAAGGATGGCGTAAAGGAAACAATCGATCATAGAGTTCCAATGATGTTTAGGTAAAGAGAAAAATTAGATTATCGTTTTTGATGTTATTAGATTATTTTTGAATGTAATTGTAGCGCTTCTCGTGACATCTGAGACCGCGTTCATGAAACAGAAATTTCTCTGACGATGACATTTACCAGTTTTGGATGGCTACAACTTTGTGAATTTTAATTTTTTTGGTAATTTAAGTTTCCAAGATAGATTACTGCAATTTCTATGAACATTCATATTTTCAGGGTTACAGGAACTCTCCGCAACTCTGTGGAATTCTCAGAAGCCTACCATTGTCCTCTCGGTACGAAAATGAATCCAAGAACGAAATGTGATATATGGTGAAATGGAGAAAGTTACGACGAATGAGAGAGCGGAGACATTCCGGAGTAGGGACAAGTATCATCCGTGGCGCAACTAAGTTAAACCATTTATTGTCATAGTTAGACCAGTACGCAGCTGGTCTCAATTTTATTTAACGCTCTTGGTGAAATCCCGACCTGGGTTCTTTTACACGAACCCGCTTCCAACACTGGTCAGCTTACCACCCATGGTTATTCTTTTTTCGTGCTTACATGAACCCAGGTTGGCTGTTATTTGAGACAAGGTTGGATAAGTTTTTCTGTCCGAACAAAGATCTGGTGTCGAGTTTATTTTGGCGGGATTCACTAGACAAGATGGCGGACAACACCACGGGCCCGGCTAGCTAGTGATGCTGAAAAACATCGTAAAATCATTGTTTTTGCTTCGGTTATACTTTTTCTGCTTTTAGCCGTTGTCTAATTGTATACAAGGCAACGACATCTGAATTGAAGTCGATATTTTTGTAGTCCATCTCAGTTTTGTATTCCTTGACCTTGAAACAACTAACTATCAAATACTCGACCTTAGCACTACTCCACTGCCATAAAGGTTTATAATTATTTTCTTTGCGAGCGCTCGAACTTGTAGAGGAACTTGCCATGCTTGCACAAGACTTGACAATTGAAACAAACAAAATTCGCGCGCGAAAGACACGAGTCAGCGCGGCTTCCTCGTAAGAACCTTGGGTACGAAGTTGGACACAAATTATCATATTGCAAGTCAACCCGTGTTTACATGAAGAAACTAACAAATATCTCACAGCTTCACACCTTGCCTAGCTACCGTGTAAACGCTAACAGGAATTTATTGGTAGACGGGTTAACCAGGGTTGGCGGGCTTGTGTAAAGGCCCCCTAATTTTCAGATCAGTTGTTCAGTAATCCAGTCGACGCACTTAAATAACGGTAATCATAATCATATACGTAAAAAATGATGGGATAAACTGGTAAAAGCTTTCTGTGATACAGTAAAAAGCCTCGGAATGAACACCCCTCTTAACTCTTTAAAACATCCAAAATTGAACCACATCTTTGTTCTATTGATATCTCTGGAAATAACCATAACAGTAGGTAACCCCCCCCCCCCCCATACAGCGCCCAAAGGGATGCCGCCTCATTAAAAAGTCATTAAGAAATGAAACAATGGTGCATGTTCAGTTAACATGCGGATCACTTTTGGGTGATTAACAGATAGAATAGTACACTAACTTGAACCTCATTGGTGAATTTTCAGTCGGACCTCTGCGAAGACATTTCGTTGGGTCTACATATGCGGATCACTTTTGTGTGGTAACGGATAACTTAGTACACTAACTTGAACTCATTACTGATGGCGGACCTCAACCCCTATTCCACTTTCATAACCCTAAATTTAATTATATTTGGAATATCACCGATTTCAATTCCGACTCCTTGACTCTCATTGGGAGTCGTGCGATTGCCTAAGCGTTCGTTTGAACCTATATGTCTTCGTTCGATTGAACCTGTGTTTTCACCGCATCTATACAAAGAGATGAACCCTAATAATTTTGGCCGTATTATGGCTTATCTGGCTTTAGTGTACACAATTCCTATGATGAAGAAACACTTCGGGAAACAGTTCGAAGAACTGTTCAAGATCTCAAACATATTGAAAAAATATAAAGTTAATCGTCTTGGTTAAACTGGATGACTCGGCTATTTTATGACGCCGTTGTCATGATGTATATTCACGTTGTTAAGGTTAAGATTTGCATACATGTTCATGAATTTGGCCGAATTATCGCTAATTATCTCGCGTTAGTGTAGGGGATTCCAATGGGGGAAGAAACCCTTCGGGAAACAGTGTGAAGAACTGTTCAAGATCTCAAACGTATCGACATAGCTAGTTTTGGCGCAAAGTATTCTGAAGAAACCATTCGCAAAATGATCAGGAATTACAAAATAAGGCTTCCTGGCCAACTTATCCTTTGGCCGATATTTGCATATTTCGCCTGAAAGCATGTGTTTACAAGGGCACTTATGGAGATATATAAAACCTTATTAATACGTGACACAAATATAGAGTTAAAAAATATTTATATCAGTTACAAACGTATACATGTTTTTCAACGTTTACTTTAACGGGGCATACCTAACAGAAACGAATTAGTATTTTTAGCCTTTCACCTTTACGACCCTTAACCCTAGTCTCGTGTACCTTTGGGACCCCCCATGGTATTGTATTAGGCCCGTTTAGGCCCTATCTGGCCTTCTTTGGCCCGATAAGGCCTTTTGGCCCGTTCGTAGGAGGGAGTTTATACGGTCATCACGCTCCCTTCACGCTATTCAGCAGTCCTTTTATTCGAGTATCTGTTGTCCTCGTGAAAGGTTCGAAAGTTTTCTTCGAAATGTAGGCATGAAGATTTGTAAGTCCGTAAGAATCGTGATGATAAATGATTGATTTGAACAAATAACGTTCGAAACTAATAAAGTCCCTGTACAAGAACAAAAACCCTAACCATACCCATAACCCAAATAAAAACTCTAGTCCTAGCCCTGAAATAAAGGAATACTATAACCCTACTTTTAAACTAAAGATTTCAATTATGTAATACACGAAGTAAGAGCCCCATTTTGACTATTTGCGATATTTGCCTATTTGCGTATAGCATTTGAGGAAATTTCTAGCGGGCAATTCAAAATAGGGCTTTTTGGCAATGTTTAAAGACAGATATCTCGGACACGAATGGACAAAATCGAAAACCGTAAAAGAACTTATCAGCTATTTTTGCGTCCTCTATATAGAGAGAACTAAAATTTATGGAGGGTTTATATGATCGAGCTTTAAATTTGGCTGAGTTCATTTTCAAAGTTATTGTGTGCCTAAAAACCTGTATAGAGGAACATCAAAGATTGTTCAACGGTATAAGTGTCCGAATAGCTGGATTAAATCTTTAACGTGTTTATGATAAAATGAAACCTAGCGACTTTAATGTATAACCTAAGGGATTCTCTGGACGAAGAGAAGCCGTACGAAGAACGAATTTTGAATCGTATTGACTTGTCAAACGAAGCGAAGGTTGAGTGCTCACTTGGACAATAGCCCGTGGGTCGTTAAGAGGCATTAGTGGTGCAACTCACAAATATTTGCATGTCTTGGGAATATTTAATTGCTTTGAGGGTACACACTAGGATGTTTATGGGTAAACCGGCATTAGTCAATATGGGATAATGAGGGATATTTATCATCCATGAGGCGTTCTTAACACTAATTAAGTATTCCCTCGTAGACTCCTAACTCTAACCTCTTCAAACGCATTCATTTGCCTGTAAGCGAAATAAAACTTTATCAAAATTGCTTTTCTAGATACAATCGAAATAGAACTTTAACGCGGTTGCTAAGGTTTATTTGGCTGAATCATACCATGCAGCTAGGCGGCTCTCTGTGTTGCGAACGAAAGTATAATTAGCGTTAAGAACGCCTAACATCCCGTGTAGACTCCTAACCCTATTCCACGTTCATAACCCTAAATTTAATTATATTTGGAATATCACCGATTCCAATTCCGACTCCTTGACTCTCATCGGGAGTTGTGCGATTGCCTAAGTCTTCGACTGCACCTATATGTCTGTCTCCGCGTTCGACTGAACCTAGTGTGTTTTCGCCACATCTATACAAAGAGATGAACCCTAATAATTTTTTGCCGTATTATGGCTTATCTCGCTTTAGTGTACACAATTCCTATGATGAAGAAACACTTCGGGAAACAGTGCGAAGAACTGTTCAAGGTCTCACACATATTGACTTGGAAAAAATATAAATTTAAACGGCATTGCGTTACAGCGTTGCTATGCTAATGCTTATTGAGATTAGCAAACCATTTGTCGGACTTTCACCAACTACCCTCGGAAGAAAGGCAATCTATAATTGTCAGGCGAGTGATGAAAATACACTTTAATTCATTTTATTCCCTAATACACATTATATCCCCGCTCACCTCCATGAACACCTCTCCCTCACAATTCACCCATCCACCCCTCAAATTGCCATATATATCCGAAATTGTGACCCGCTGCATGCGAAGTTAAAGTAAATTTAAAAGTTAAAATTAAAAGTTAAAGCAAAGTTAAAGTAAAGTTAAAGAAAAGTTAAAGTAAAGTTAGAAGTTAAAGTTAAAAGTTAAAGTAAATTTAAAGTTAAAGTTAAAAGTTTAAACTGCTACGACTGCTACCTCTAGAGGACTGCTACCTCTGTCCTATACTGGCACGAGTACCTGGACTTAGTATACATTTTTAAAGCGTTAGTTGGTTTCATGTGACTCTTACATTTCTATTAATTCCTCCAGCCGTGTTACAAGACGTACAAACCGATCAAATGAATTTGTTTTAAATATCCCTAAAGTGAATAGCGTAACTTTTCAGAACAGTTTCTACTGTAGATCCCTAGGATATTATTCAACTCTCTACCATCACATCTGCGAGACGTAAGCCTGCTGGAAAAATTTGGCATTGCTTGGGTATAACTGTTTGGCTATTGATGTCAACTGAATAGTTTAATTTACTACATAACATTTATACGATAAGTTTACAAAATGGCCCTGAGGGCCTTTTTCGTGGCCCTTTGTCTGACGATACATCCTTCAAAATGGCCCTGGGGGCCTTTTTCGTGGCCCTGTGGCCCGTTTGAGAAATATACCTACTATCCCCGCTCACCTCCATGAATACCTTTCCCTCACAATTCACCCATCCACCCCTCAAATCGCCATATATAGCCGAAATTGTGACCCGCTGCATGCGAAGTTAAAGTAAATTTAAAAATTAAAAGTTAAAGCAAAGTTAAAGTAAAGTTAAAGAAAAGTTAAAGTAAAGTTAGAAGTTAAAGTTAAAGTAAAGTTAAAGTTAAAAGTTTAAACTGCTACGACTGCTACCTCTAGAGGACTGCTACCTCTGTCCTACTGGCACGAGTACCTGGACTTAGTATACATTTTTAAAGCATTAGTTGGTTCATGTGACTCTTACATTTCTATTAATTCCTCCAGCCGTGTTACAAGACGTACAAACCGATCAAATGAATTTGTTTTAAATATCCACAAGACGTACAAACCGATCAAATCAATTTGTTTTTAAATATCCCTAAAGTGAATAGCGTAACTTTTCAGAACAGTTTCTACTGTAGAACCCTTGGATATTCAACTCTCTACCACCACATCTGCGAGATGTTAACCTTTCTATTGGACAATTCAAATCTGAACTGCTAAAACACAACCAAATTCCGCAAACCTTTAAAACCGTATGTGTAAAATGTCACCTGTGTCATCCCCTATCTAGTCTTCTTGGTAAAATGTGCTGTTAGTTTTTTTCTAAACTTTTAAATTTGCTGTAACTTTACTTTAACTTTTAACTTTAACTTTTAACTTTACTTTAACTTTATGTTTACTTTAACTTTTAACTTTACTTTAACTTTTAATTTTACTTTAACTTTGCTTGAACTTTTAACTTTAACTTTGCGTTGACTTTTAACTTTAACTTTTAACTTTACTTTAACCTTTAACTTTTAACTTTACTTTAACTTTATGTTTACTTTAACTTTTAACTTTTAACTTTACTTTAACTTTATGTTTACTTTATCTTTAACTTTGCTTGAACTTTTAACTTTTAACTTTGCGTTGACTTTTAACTTTAACTTTTAACTTTACTTTAACTTTTAACTTTACTTTAACTTTGTTTTAACTTTTAACTTTAACTTTGCGTTGACTTTTAACTTTTAACTTTACTTTAACTTTTAACTTTTAACTTACTTTAACTTTGCTTTAACTTTTAACTTTACTTTAACTTTTAACTTTACTTTAATTTTTAAATTTAAATTTAACTTTAATTTTTAAATTTAACTTTACTTTAACTTTACTTTAACTTTTAACTTTGCTGTAACTTTTAACTTCGCTGTAACTTTACTTTAACTACAATTTTATCGGATAACGACCTTAAATCGTAGGCCCTCGGAACCCCTATAATTGGGCTTCTAGCCTGTTGGGGTATTCCGTTCACCTAAGAGTGAAAAATCTAATAAACTAAACTAAACTAAACTTTTAACTTTGCTGTAACTTTACTTTAACTTTTAACTTTTAACTTTACTTTAACTTTAACTTTTAACTTTACTTTAACTTTATGTTTACTTTAAATTTTAACTTTACTTTAACTTTTAAAAGACTTTAACTTTGCTTTAACTTTTAACTTTAACTTTACTTTAACTTTTAACTTTAAACCTAGTGTGTTTTCGCCACATCTATACAAAGAGATGAACCCTAATAATTTTTTGCCGTATTATGGCTTATCTCGCTTTAGTGTACACAATTCCTATGATGAAGAAACACTTCGGGAAACAGTGCGAAGAACTGTTCAAGGTCTCACACATATTGACTTGGAAAAAATATAAATTTAAACGGCATTGCGTTACAGCGTTGCTATGCTAATGCTTATTGAGATTAGCAAACCATTTGTCGGACTTTCACCAACTACCCTCGGAAGAAAGGCAATCTATAATTGTCAGGCGAGTGATGAAAATACACTTTAATTTCATTTTATTCCCTAATACACATTATATCCCCGCTCACCTCCATGAACACCTCTCCCTCACAATTCACCCATCCACCCCTCAAATTGCCATATATATCCGAAATTGTGACCCGCTGCATGCGAAGTTAAAGTAAATTTAAAAGTTAAAATTAAAAGTTAAAGCAAAGTTAAAGTAAAGTTAAAGAAAAGTTAAAGTAAAGTTAGAAGTTAAAGTTAAAAGTTAAAGTAAATTTAAAGTTAAAGTTAAAAGTTTAAACTGCTACGACTGCTACCTCTAGAGGACTGCTACCTCTGTCCTATACTGGCACGAGTACCTGGACTTAGTATACATTTTTAAAGCATTAGTTGGTTCATGTGACTCTTACATTTCTATTAATTCCTCCAGCCGTGTTACAAGACGTACAAACCGATCAAATGAATTTGTTTTAAATATCCCTAAAGTGAATAGCGTAACTTTTCAGAACAGTTTCTACTGTAGATCCCCTAGGATATTATTCAACTCTCTACCATCACATCTGCGAGACGTAAGCCTGCTGGAAAAAATTGGCATTGTTTGGGTATAACTGTTTGGCTATTGATGTCAACTGAATAGTTTAATTTACTACATAACATTTATACGATAAGTTTACAAAATGGCCCTGAGGGCCTTTTTCGTGGCCCTTTGGCCCTTTGTCTGGCGATACATCCTTCAAAATGGCCCTGGGGGCCTTTTTCGTGGCCCTGTGGCCCGTTTGAGAAATATACCTACTATCCCCGCTCACCTCCATGAATACCTCTCCCTCACAATTCACCCATCCACCCCTCAAATCGCCATATATAGCCGAAATTGTGACCCGCTGCATGCGAAGTTAAAGTAAATTTAAAAGTTAAAATTAAAAGTTAAAGCAAAGTTAAAGTAAAGTTAAAGAAAAGTTAAAGTAAAGTTAGAAGTTAAAAGTTAAAGTAAAGTTAAAGTTAAAAGTTTAAACTGCTACGACTGCTACCTCTAGAGGACTGCTAACTCTGTCCTACCTTTGAGACACATCAATACACCGTTGAAACACTGGCACGCGCGAGTACCTGGACTTAGTATACATTTTTAAAGCATTAGTTGGTTCATGTGACTCTTACATTTCTATTAATTCCTCCAGCCGTGTTACAAGACGTACAAACCGATCAAATGAATTTGTTTTAAATATCCCTAAAGTGAATAGCGTAACTTTTCAGAATAGTTTCTACTGTAGATCCCCTAGGATATTATTCAACTCTCTACCATCACATCTGCGAGACGTAAGCCTGCTGGAAAAATTTGGCATTGCTTGGGTATAACTGTTTGGCTATTGATGTCAACTGAATAGTTTAATTTACTACATAACATTTATACGATAAGTTTACAAAATGGCCCTGAGGGCCTTTTTCGTGGCCCTTTGGCCCTTTGTCTGGCGATACATCCTTCAAAATGGCCCTCGGGGCCTTTTTCGTGGCCCTGTGGCCCGTTTGAGAAATATACCTACTATCCCCGCTCACCTCCATGAATACCTCTCCCTCACAATTCACCCATCCACCCCTCAAATCGCCATATATAGCCGAAATTGTGACCCGCTGCATGCGAAGTTAAAGTAAATTTAAAAGTTAAAATTAAAAGTTAAAGCAAAGTTAAAGTAAAGTTAAAGCAAAGTTAAAGTAAAGTTAAAGAAAAGTTAAAGTAAAGTTAGAAGTTAAAGTTAAAAGTTAAAGTAAAGTTAAAAGTTAAAGTAAAGTTAAAAGTTAAAGTAAACATAAAGTTAAAGTAAAGTTAAAAGTTAAAGTGAAGTTAAAGTAATACCTCTCCCTCACAATTCACCCATCCACCCCTCAAAAGTTAAAAGTTAAAGCAAAGTTAAAGTTAAAGTGAACATAAAGTTAAAGTAAAGTTAAAAGTTAAAGTAAAGTTAAAAGTTAAAGTAAAGTTAAAAGTTGAAGTAAACATAAAGTTAAAGTAAAGTTAAAAGTTAAAGTTAAAAGTTAAAGTAAAGTTAAAGTTAAAAGTCAACGCAAAGTTAAAGTTAAAAGTTAAAGTAAAGTTAAAGTTAAAAGTTAAAGCAAAGTTAAAGTCTTTTAAAAGTTAAAGTAAAGTTAAAAGTTAAAGTTAAAAGTTAAAGTAAAGTTACAGCAAAGTTAAAAGTTTAGTTTAGTTTAGTTTATTAGATTTTTCACTCTTAGGTGAACGGAATACCCCAACAGGCTAGAAGCCCAATTATAGGGGTTCCGAGGGCCTACGATTTAAGGTCGTTATCCGAGAAGATTGTAGTTAAAGTAAAGTTACAGCGAAGTTAAAAGTTACAGCAAAGTTAAAAGTTAAAGTAAAGTTAAAGTAAAGTTAAATTTAAAAATTAAAGTTAAATTTAAAAATTAAAGTAAAGTTAAAAGTTAAAGTAAAGTTAAAAGTTAAAGCAAAGTTAAAGTAAGTTAAAAGTTAAAAGTTAAAGTAAAGTTATAAGTTAAAAGTCAACGCAAAGTTAAAGTTAAAAGTTAAAACAAAGTTAAAGTAAAGTTAAAAGTTAAAGTAAAGTTAAAAGTTAAAGTTAAAAGTCAACGCAAAGTTAAAAGTTAAAAGTTCAAGCAAAGTTAAAGATAAAGTAAACATAAAGTTAAAGTAAAGTTAAAAGTTAAAAGTTAAAGTAAACATAAAGTTAAAGTAAAGTTAAAAGTTAAAGGTTAAAGTAAAGTTAAAAGTTAAAGTTAAAAGTCAACGCAAAGTTAAAGTTAAAAGTTAAAGCAAAGTTAAAGTAAAATTAAAAGTTAAAGTAAAGTTAAAAGTTAAAGTAAACATAAAGTTAAAGTAAAGTTAAAAGTTAAAGTTAAAAGTTAAAGTAAAGTTACAGCAAATTTAAAAGTTTAGAAAAAAAACTAACAGCACATTTTACCAAGAAGACTAGATAGGGGATGACACAGGTGACATTTTACACATACGGTTTTAAAGGTTTGCGGAATTTGGTTGTGTTTTAGCAGTTCAGATTTGAATTGTCCAATAGAAAGGTTAACATCTCGCAGATGTGGTGGTAGAGAGTTGAATATCCAAGGGTTCTACAGTAGAAACTGTTCTGAAAAGTTACGCTATTCACTTTAGGGATATTTAAAAACAAATTGATTTGATCGGTTTGTACGTCTTGTGAATATTTAAAACAAATTCATTTGATCGGTTTGTACGTCTTGTAACACGGCTGGAGGAATTAATAGAAATGTAAGAGTCACATGAACCAACTAATGCTTTAAAAATGTATACTAAGTCCAGGTACTCGTGCCAGTAGGACAGAGGTAGCAGTCCTCTAGAGGTAGCAGTCGTAGCAGTTTAAACTTTTAACTTTAACTTTACTTTAACTTTTCTTTAACTTTACTTTAACTTTGCTTTAACTTTTAATTTTTAAATTTACTTTAACTTCGCATGCAGCGGGTCACAATTTCGGCTATATATGGCGATTTGAGGGGTGGATGGGTGAATTGTGAGGGAGAGGTATTCATGGAGGTGAGCGGGGATAGTAGGTATATTTCTCAAACGGGCCACAGGGCCACGAAAAAGGCCCCCAGGGCCATTTTGAAGGATGTATCGCCAGACAAAGGGCCAAAGGGCCACGAAAAAGGCCCTCAGGGCCATTTTGTAAACTTATCGTATAAATGTTATGTAGTAAATTAAACTATTCAGTTGACATCAATAGCCAAACAGTTATACCCAAGCAATGCCAAATTTTTCCAGCAGGCTTACGTCTCGCAGATGTGATGGTAGAGAGGTGAATAATATCCTAGGGGATCTACAGTAGAAACTGTTCTGAAAAGTTACGCTATTCACTTTAGGGATATTTAAAACAAATTCATTTGATCGGTTTGTACGTCTTGTAACACGGCTGGAGGAATTAATAGAAATGTAAGAGTCACATGAACCAACTAATGCTTTAAAAATGTATACTAAGTCCAGGTACTCGTGCCAGTATAGGACAGAGGTAGCAGTCCTCTAGAGGTAGCAGTCGTAGCAGTTTAAACTTTTAACTTTAAATTTAAATTTACTTTAACTTTTAACTTTTCTTTAACTTTACTTTAACTTTGCTTTAACTTTTAATTTTAACTTTTAAATTTACTTTAACTTCGCATGCAGCGGGTCACAATTTCGGATATATATGGCAATTTGAGGGGAGAGGTGTTCATGGAGGTGAGCGGGGATATAATGTGTATTAGGGAATAAAATGAAATTAAAGTGTATTTTCATCACTCGCCTGACAATTATAGATTGCCTTTCTTCCGAGGGTAGTTGGTGAAAGTCCGACAAATGGTTTGCTAATCTCAATAAGCATTAGCATAGCAACGCTGTAACGCAATGCCGTTTAAATTTATATTTTTTCCAAGTCAATATGTGTGAGACCTTGAACAGTTCTTCGCACTGTTTCCCGAAGTGTTTCTTCATCATAGGAATTGTGTACACTAAAGCGAGATAAGCCATAATACGGCAAAAAATTATTAGGGTTCATCTCTTTGTATAGATGTGGCGAAAACACACTAGGTTTAAAGTTAAAAGTTAAAGTAAAGTTAAAGTTAAAAGTTAAAGCAAAGTTAAAGTCTTTTAAAAGTTAAAGTAAAGTTAAAATTTAAAGTAAACATAAAGTTAAAGTAAAGTTAAAAGTTAAAGTTAAAGTAAAGTTAAAAGTTAAAGTTAAAAGTTAAAGTAAAGTTACAGCAAAGTTAAAAGTTTAGTTTAGTTTAGTTTATTAGATTTTTCACTCTTAGGTGAACGGAATACCCCAACAGGCTAGAAGCCCAATTATAGGGGTTCCGAGGGCCTACGATTTAAGGTCGTTATCCGATAAGATTGTAGTTAAAGTAAAGTTACAGCGAAGTTAAAAGTTACAGCAAAGTTAAAAGTTAAAGTAAAGTTAAAGTAAAGTTAAATTTAAAAATTAAAGTTAAATTTAAATTTAAAAATTAAAGTAAAGTTAAAAGTTAAAGTAAAGTTAAAAGTTAAAGCAAAGTTAAAGTAAGTTAAAAGTTAAAAGTTAAAGTAAAGTTAAAAGTTAAAAGTCAACGCAAAGTTAAAGTTAAAAGTTAAAACAAAGTTAAAGTAAAGTTAAAAGTTAAAGTAAAGTTAAAAGTTAAAGTTAAAAGTCAACGCAAAGTTAAAAGTTAAAAGTTCAAGCAAAGTTAAAGATAAAGTAAACATAAAGTTAAAGTAAAGTTAAAAGTTAAAAGTTAAAGTAAACATAAAGTTAAAGTAAAGTTAAAAGTTAAAGGTTAAAGTAAAGTTAAAAGTTAAAGTTAAAAGTCAACGCAAAGTTAAAGTTAAAAGTTCAAGCAAAGTTAAAGTAAAATTAAAAGTTAAAGTAAAGTTAAAAGTTAAAGTAAACATAAAGTTAAAGTAAAGTTAAAAGTTAAAGTTAAAAGTTAAAGTAAAGTTACAGCAAATTTAAAAGTTTAGAAAAAAACTAACAGCACATTTTACCAAGAAGACTAGATAGGGGATGACACAGGTGACATTTTACACATACGGTTTTAAAGGTTTGCGGAATTTGGTTGTGTTTTAGCAGTTCAGATTTGAATTGTCCAATAGAAAGGTTAACATCTCGCAGATGTGGTGGTAGAGAGTTGAATATCCAAGGGTTCTACAGTAGAAACTGTTCTGAAAAGTTACGCTATTCACTTTAGGGATATTTAAAAACAAATTGATTTGATCGGTTTGTACGTCTTGTGGATATTTAAAACAAATTCATTTGATCGGTTTGTACGTCTTGTAACACGGCTGGAGGAATTAATAGAAATGTAAGAGTCACATGAACCAACTAATGCTTTAAAAATGTATACTAAGTCCAGGTACTCGTGCCAGTAGGACAGAGGTAGCAGTCCTCTAGAGGTAGCAGTCGTAGCAGTTTAAACTTTTAACTTTAACTTTACTTTAACTTTAACTTCTAACTTTACTTTAACTTTTCTTTAACTTTACTTTAACTTTGCTTTAACTTTTAATTTTTAAATTTACTTTAACTTCGCATGCAGCGGGTCACAATTTCGGCTATATATGGCGATTTGAGGGGTGGATGGGTGAATTGTGAGGGAAAGGTATTCATGGAGGTGAGCGGGGATAGTAGGTATATTTCTCAAACGGGCCACAGGGCCACGAAAAAGGCCCCAGGGCCATTTTGAAGGATGTATCGTCAGACAAAGGGCCACGAAAAAGGCCCTCAGGGCCATTTTGTAAACTTATCGTATAAATGTTATGTAGTAAATTAAACTATTCAGTTGACATCAATAGCCAAACAGTTATACCCAAGCAATGCCAAATTTTTCCAGCAGGCTTACGTCTCGCAGATGTGATGGTAGAGAGTTGAATAATATCCTAGGGGATCTACAGTAGAAACTGTTCTGAAAAGTTACGCTATTCACTTTAGGGATATTTAAAACAAATTCATTTGATCGGTTTGTACGTCTTGTAACACGGCTGGAGGAATTAATAGAAATGTAAGAGTCACATGAACCAACTAACGCTTTAAAAATGTATACTAAGTCCAGGTACTCGTGCCAGTATAGGACAGAGGTAGCAGTCCTCTAGAGGTAGCAGTCGTAGCAGTTTAAACTTTTAACTTTAACTTTAAATTTACTTTAACTTTTAACTTTAACTTCTAACTTTACTTTAACTTTTCTTTAACTTTACTTTAACTTTGCTTTAACTTTTAATTTTAACTTTTAAATTTACTTTAACTTCGCATGCAGCGGGTCACAATTTCGGATATATATGGCAATTTGAGGGGTGGATGGGTGAATTGTGAGGGAGAGGTGTTCATGGAGGTGAGCGGGGATATAATGTGTATTAGGGAATAAAATGAATTAAAGTGTATTTTCATCACTCGCCTGACAATTATAGATTGCCTTTCTTCCGAGGGTAGTTGGTGAAAGTCCGACAAATGGTTTGCTAATCTCAATAAGCATTAGCATAGCAACGCTGTAACGCAATGCCGTTTAAATTTATATTTTTTCCAAGTCAATATGTGTGAGACCTTGAACAGTTCTTCGCACTGTTTCCCGAAGTGTTTCTTCATCATAGGAATTGTGTACACTAAAGCGAGATAAGCCATAATACGGCAAAAAATTATTAGGGTTCATCTCTTTGTATAGATGTGGCGAAAACACACTAGGTTCAGTCGAACGCGGAGACAGACATATAGGTGCAGTCGAAGACTTAGGCAATCGCACAACTCCCGATGAGAGTCAAGGAGTCGGAATTGGAATCGGTGATATTCCCAAATATAATTAAATTTAGGGTTATGAACGTGGAATAGGGTTAGGAGTCTACACGGGATGTTAGGCGTTCTTAACGCTAATTATACTTTCGTTCGCAACACAGAGAGCCGCCTAGCTGCATGGTATGATTCAGCCAAATAAACCTTAGCAACCGCGTTAAAGTTCTATTTCGATTGTATCTAGAAAAGCAATTTTGATAAAGTTTTATTTCGCTTACAGGCAAATGAATGCGTTTGAAGAGGTTAGAGTTAGGAGTCTACGAGGGAATACTTAATTAGTGTTAAGAACGCCTCATGGATGATAAATATCCCTCATTATCCCATATTGACTAATGCCGGTTTACCCATAAACATCCTAGTGTGTACCCTCAAAGCAATTAAATATTCCCAAGACATGCAAATATTTGTGAGTTGCACCACTAATGCCTCTTAACGACCCACGGGCTATTGTCCAAGTGAGCACTCAACCTTCGCTTCGTTTGACAAGTCAATACGATTCAAAATTCGTTCTTCGTACGGCTTCTCTTCGTCCAGAGAATCCCTTAGGTTATACATTAAAGTCGCTAGGTTTCATTTTATCATAAACACGTTAAAGATTTAATCCAGCTATTCGGACACTTATACCGTTGAACAATCTTTGATGTTCCTCTATACAGGTTTTTAGGCACACAATAACTTTGAAAATGAACTCAGCCAAATTTAAAGCTCGATCATATAAACCCTCCATAAATTTTAGTTCTCTCTATATAGAGGACGCAAAAATAGCTGATAAGTTCTTTTACGGTTTTCGATTTTGTCCATTCGTGTCCGAGATATCTGTCTTTAAACATTGCCAAAAAGCCCTATTTTGAATTGCCCGCTAGAAATTTCCTCAAATGCTATACGCAAATAGGCAAATATCGCAAATAGTCAAAATGGGGCTCTTACTTCGTGTATTACATAATTGAAATCTTTAGTTTAAAAGTAGGGTTATAGTATTCCTTTATTTCAGGGCTAGGACTAGAGTTTTTATTTGGGTTATGGGTATGGTTAGGGTTTTTGTTCTTGTACAGGGACTTTATTAGTTTCGAACGTTATTTGTTCAAATCAATCATTTATCATCACGATTCTTACGGACTTACAAATCTTCATGCCTACATTTCGAAGAAAACTTTCGAACCTTTCACGAGGACAACAGATACTCGAATAAAAGGACTGCTGAATAGCGTGAAGGGAGCGTGATGACCGTATAAACTCCCTCCTACGAACGGGCCAAAAGGCCTTATCGGGCCAAAGAAGGCCAGATAGGGCCTAAACGGGCCTAATACAATACCATGGGGGGTCCCAAAGGTACACGAGACTAGGGTTAAGGGTCGTAAAGGTGAAAGGCTAAAAATACTAATTCGTTTCTGTTAGGTATGCCCCGTTAAAGTAAACGTTGAAAAACATGTATACGTTTGTAACTGATATAAATATTTTTTAACTCTATATTTGTGTCACGTATTAATAAGGTTTTATATATCTCCATAAGTGCCCTTGTAAACACATGCTTTCAGGCGAAATATGCAAATATCGGCCAAAGGATAAGTTGGCCAGGAAGCCTTATTTTGTAATTCCTGATCATTTTGCGAATGGTTTCTTCAGAATACTTTGCGCCAAAACTAGCTATGTCGATACGTTTGAGATCTTGAACAGTTCTTCACACTGTTTCCCGAAGGGTTTCTTCCCCCATTGGAATCCCCTACACTAACGCGAGATAATTAGCGATAATTCGGCCAAATTCATGAACATGTATGCAAATCTTAACCTTAACAACGTGAATATACATCATGACAACGGCGTCATAAAATAGCCGAGTCATCCAGTTTAACCAAGACGATTAACTTTATATTTTTTCAATATGTTTGAGATCTTGAACAGTTCTTCGAACTGTTTCCCGAAGTGTTTCTTCATCATAGGAATTGTGTACACTAAAGCCAGATAAGCCATAATACGGCCAAAATTATTAGGGTTCATCTCTTTGTATAGATGCGGTGAAAACACAGGTTCAATCGAACGAAGACATATAGGTTCAAACCAATGCTTAGGCAATCGCACGACTCCCAATGAGAGTCAAGGAGTCGGAATTGAAATCGGTGATATTCCAAATATAATTAAATTTAGGGTTATGAAAGTGGAATAGGGGTTGAGGTCCGCCATCAGTAATGAGTTCAAGTTAGTGTACTAAGTTATCCGTTACCACACAAAAGTGATCCGCATATGTAGACCCAACGAAATGTCTTCGCAGAGGTCCGACTGAAAATTCACCAATGAGGTTCAAGTTAGTGTACTATTCTATCTGTTAATCACCCAAAAGTGATCCGCATGTTAACTGAACATGCACCATTGTTTCATTTCTTAATGACTTTTTAATGAGGCGGCATCCCTTTGGGCGCTGTATGGGGGGCGGGGGGGGGGGGGGGGTTACCTACTCATAACTGTTGCGAAAGCTATACATTTTCTGAAAGCCCAATTATGTAAATATAAAGTAGTATTAATTATCCTAAATTAGGTTGAAAAACTTTCATGTTTCTAGAAAAGCCACTTTTGCACACCCGCGTAGTTTTTTTATGAAATCAAGTCAAACTTGGCGTGCGAGTGGATCTCATGCCCCTCGTGTAATTTTTAATCTTGCGTTATTGTGTACTGTGTTTTTTTTATCCACGACTTCATCAGTTTTGTACGACCCATTTTGACTGGGCTGGACAGGGACGATTTAAGCGGACATCCCTCCCTCTTAGCGCCTATGACGTGAAAATTTCTGTTTGCAATAAACTTTTTAGAACTCTTGAAATTATAAAGATTGGCGTTTACTACAATTTGCATGTCGTTCTTGAGATCATGAAGATTTGTTTGATATCAAAAATGTCAAAGCGAAAGCTACAGTCAATTTACAATTATAGAGATAACATTTTATTTCATTTCCAGTCTCCCTGGACTCAAAAACTTTTTAATGATCCGACAGTCCTAAATCTGTATTAATTACCAGTACTAATTTAAATAAATTAATAACCAGTGCTAACTTTTAATATCCAGTTTAAAAACTATTTTGGTGATTCAAGCCATTTAACTTTATCCGAGTAGTAAATCGAAGGAAACGTTTATGCAAATTTATCAATAATTACGTTAATAGATCTCAACTGTATATACTTATTGCTGTTATACTGAAGATAATAGCAAGATTTTCTCGCCATCTGTGTATAAACATCAATTTGTTTCAATTTTTTATAAAACTCGCACAAATACTGCAGCTCGTATAACATTACTCAAAAACAGTGGACACATGTACTCGCCGAATACCTATTTTTGTATCTACTGCGCTTGCACGAGTAATAATAATAATAATAATGCGTTAATATACACAATGCTGTAGTGATTGTGGGAGAGCTCAGAGTAGACAGACGATACGTGGACGAGTGCATTGTTTTTTTGTGAATTCAGCTTGTTTGTAAATATTAAATATTTGAATAATATAAGGGGATAATGAGTGCAATCAAGCATTTTCATTCATTTCTTCTACAGATAGTATTTTATCAATATTTCGTCCAATTTTCACCCAAAAATTTCATCCAAAATTTAATGGATTGGTCCTTGACGTATGACCATCTATTCTACAAACTTTCATGAAAATCTGTTCATTATTTTTCGAGATATCCTGCTTACAGACAGACAGACAGACAGACAGACAGACAGACAGACAGACAGACAGACAGACAGACAGACAGACAGACAGACAGACAGACAGACAGACAGACAGACAGAAAAACATAACCTCGATCCTGGTGGAGGTAATAATAATAATAATAATAAAGAAAATTGTGTTCAATTTTTAATTGATAAAAATAAATTAACTATCTACGTGAAGTATATATATTTCAAAACTCATTAAATCAATCATGTGCATGGCGTTTTATATATGATAAAATATTGTAACACTGATCTCTAAATAAAAACTGGATCGAGCAAATATTGTTCAGAAAATGAAGCCGGAAGTCCGCCATTATTAAGGGACCAACTGAGGATCCTATGAGGTTTTTTGTTGGATTATGTGCTCTTACCCATAGAGATCATAAATAAAACTAGAGGGGGCATCCAATCTTCATTTCAGTAAATCCTGGGTAACCAATTGAACGCCACCATCTTGGATAAATTGGCGGCAAGATAGCACACCCGGATGTAAAGATTGTCGTGAGGTCAAAGGTCGCTCGCTGTTTTTCGTGTCTTTTGACAGTGTAGAAAACGAAAACCGTGTTGTTTTTTCGAGGTTTTTTGCAAGTTGTGTTGAAACTGCTCATGTGCTAATACACCTTTTTTCGGAAATCAAACCAGCCATGGTAAATTCATGCTCGTTTGTAGACTGCTCAAACGGCTCACGTCAGCTCACGCAGCCGACTGCTTTTATCTTTTTTCATGCCCCAGAAATCGCCAAAGAGCTAATAAGCCTTTTGAATGGTTTGTTTCCAATTTTTCTTATATAAAACAAATTAATTCAATTTTTCCGTTGTCTGTTCAGTTATAAGACGTCAGACGTAATGTTAGAAACATTAAAATTCCTACGACTTGTGGTCTAAGCAGAGGTCTGGGAGCTGGTAATTGTACATCCGGGTGGGCTATTTTGCCTCCAACTGAGCAATGGCGGCGGCCAATTGGCTACCCGATTTTCCTCAAAGTGCCCCCTCTAGTTTTATTTATGATCGATAAAATAAAATAATTTTACTATAAAGAGGACCAGAAGATATTTTTCAAATTATACTGGGTAAAACGATTCATGGCCTAGACTGCGACTTTGGTCCCTTAGTAATGGCCGCCGTTGGCTCTAATTATCCAGTGAGAGAAGTACGAATGTAGGATATGAGACGTCAAATTTGGTTCAAGATTTTATGCATTTAATGTTAACAAAGAAACTATATTGGCCGGCGCTAAACCTATTTCGCGAGCGTCACAGTTTGATTTGCTTCCAAATTCGTAGCTTCTAATGATATCTCGTCAATTACATTATACAAATATGCAGGCTTCAAAATCAGCTCATCAGATACAATAGAAAGCTCAATCCAGTCCTATTTTTGAAATCAGTGTTGTAATGCTTGAAGGCCTGGGGGTGGTTTTGAAATTTGTCCCATTTACCATCATTAGTATTATTTATATAAAGAATACTAATGAACATATTTATATAAAATTGTCATCCTAATACGAGAAGTCCAATTTTTGAATTTACTAGAGAAAACCACCTAACAAGAAACCTAACGATATGATATTGATATATAACAATGAATAAGTCAGTACAAACATACATGAGCATCATAACTTTATAACATTGCTGACAAATTTGAAAGCGTACCTTCCTCGGTGTTGGATTTTTAGTCAAAACCGAAGCTACTTGAAGCCTCTTGATATATCTATATGTTCTTCGTTAAAATCGTGTGATAAATAAAGGCAGAAAACCTTTCTCGACAAAACAGGTTCCTTACTTGTTTCATTCGAACCATTTCTATGTCTTTGAAGATTCTTGAACCCGCTCTTAAACGCGAAGTTTTAACTGTTGTAGAATTTTATTCTTCTGCAGCAAAAACAATGACATACAAATTTTCGTCAAATTGCTGACAGGTCTCGAAATTGAATGAATTAACACTATTGTTGAAGCTGTTCAAAACACTCGCAGCACGTGTTTTATCAGGTTTTAAACCTGATAAAACACTGCTGCTCGTGTTTTACTCAGTACATCACTCAAATGAATGCATATAATAACATTAATATTATTATTATTATTATTATATTATTATTATTATTATTATTATTATTATTATTATTATTTCAACTTAACCGCACCAGGTCATGTGTTCACTGTAATTCAAACACTCATTAATAATTCATGAGGAAAAGACAAAAGAAAATCACTACCGTATCGTGTCTTTAAATGTGATAAAGATTCGTCCTGATTTACATAAACTTTATCTTTGATTTTCTCGGCTTAGACAACATCGATTTTCAAAATTACTACGCCAATGAACTTATCAAATGGGTCGTGTTTGAAGCCGTTTAATAAACTCGCAGCACGTGTTTTATCAGATCTAAAACACTCGGGCTACGCCCTCGTGTTTTGTATCTGATAAAACACTGCTGCTCGTTTATTAAACAATACTTTACTGATATACAGTGTGTATAAAAAAAACTGAACCCTTAGAAAACGGTCTTATACTCCTGGGAAATTAAAAACACGGTCTTAATACACCTGGGAAATTAAGATAACTTGTAATTGTATGAAGGAGCATAACTGCAAAGAAACATGTTAAATATATTAACGTTTCTTTGCAGTTATGCTCCTTCTTACGCTTAAAGTTATCTTAATTTCCCAGGTGTATTAAGACCGTGTTTTTAATTTCCCAGGAGTATAAGACCGTTTTCTTAAGCCCGGTTTCCATATGATCGCAATGATCGCAAGGATCGCAACGATCGCAGAAATAAAGAGTTTTGCGATCATTGCGATCAACCTGGCGATCATTGTGATCGTTGCGATCGCAGAGATAGAAAAATTTCTATCTCTGCGATCGTTGCGATCGAAGCCCGATTTCTATATGAATGCAACGATCGCAACGATCGCAACAAACATAGATAACATACAATACATACTCTCAGACTCAGACAGATTATAGTTAAAAATTGACGATTACAGTTGACTCTCTTTGAACGACCACTCTCGTAAGCGATCATCTCCCTTAAGCGACCGCCTTTACAAATTCCCATTTTATTTCTTAGTCAAACACTGTATTTAGCATCTCTCGTAAGCGACCACATTTTGGGATTCCCTTTTGGCTTTTCTAATTGTTTTTCTACTCTCGTAAGCGACCACCTGACGACAACAATCTTGACTTTATTAGTTTGTATATTATTTTAATATTTGATATAATTTTGCAATTTTCACGAAGCAATCCTCCATTTTGAACTAGTGTCTAAACTATGAGTCTGTGAAGACATTATATCCAAGTTTCACAATTTTTGATTGTAGCCAGGGTATAGATGTTTTACTGTCCACACAATAAATCACTTCCGGTATAAAACTGAATTACAATAGGTTTAGGCCACTTGTGGTGAATATTCTCATAAGCGACCATCTCTCGTAAGCGACCAGTTACATGTACTTCCGTCCCGAGGTGGTCGCTTACACACAGATTAACGCATGCAATGCGCAGATTGGATTTTCTATAAATAATCCTCATATCATACTGCGCGCTATTAAAGAAAATTTCATTTCTACAACAAATAGTAAACTGGTATATATGGTATATATACTAGTATGAGTATATACAGTATATACAGTGTATGGGGCAAGTGAAGCCGATCTTAATGTGGTACAATGTTTTTTGAAGAGATGCTATAAGAGACGCTATATTTCTGAATTTCTAAACATTCATGAATTGTTGGAAAAGTACGACAGAAGGCCCCGCTATATTCCCTCCCCAAAGTAAAAGAATCTTCACGTAGACTCCGGTCACAAACCAGTCAACTTCCTAAAATAAACACTGAACATTTTAAAAATAGTTTTGTAAATAGGCTATGTTTTAGATACCATTTAGCGATATAGTTTTAGCACTAGTTTCTAAATACTTATATTTGTAAATATTTTTGGATAAGGTGTTGATTAGTTGTTAGCAATTGTAACTTTTGATATGTTTTTTATCAAATGAATAAAGACTTTATCATTATTATTATTATTATTATTATTATCATTATTATTATTATCATTATCATTATCATTATCATTATCATTATCATTATCATTATTATTATTATTATTATTATTATTATTATTATTATTATTATTATTATTATTATTATTATTATTATTATTATTATTATTATTATTATTATTATTATTATTATTATTATTATTATATATGGCATAGTGAGACCTATCATTATTTGGGTGAGGTACCCGCTAGAATCCGTGAGGAATATTGAAACACGAGGTCATGAAGTGTGGCATCACCATTATGAAACGAGAAAGTCATCAGATAAAAGTATTTATTTAACATTCCTTACAGTTAACCCTATTTTAACTCTTTCCTTACCGGCCCAGTCAAAATGGGTCGTAGAAGACCCGCAAAGTCGTCAATCGAAAAACACGGCACACGGTAACGCAAGATTAAAAATTAAAATTCGACAAGCGCCAGGAACATGAGATCCACGCACACGCCAAGTTTGATTTGATTTCATAAACAACTCTGCGATTGGTGGCATTTTGAGTTTTCAAGATACTACGCTGGCGAGATGGCCTTTTCTAGAAAAATGTAAATTTTTCAACCTGATTTATGATAATTAATGCTAATTTATATTAACATAATGTGTTTTGTTCGGGAAATTAAAAGCACAAGTAAAAGCCGGTTTATTGGGCTTTCAGAAAATGTATAGCTTTCGCAACAGGTATGGTTATTTCAAGAGATATCAATTGAACAAAGGGGTGGTTCAATTTTGGATGTTTTTCAGCCTGTCGGGAAAGAGTTAATAAGCAATAACAGGTAAATTGAAAATAATCGAAGAAAAAGCGTGGAAGAAAAAGCAGTTTATCATCTGTTGAATTGAAACAACGATGATGAAAAATTCAGGCGAAAATATAAAATTGATCGATGCGAAAAAATATCGGCCATTGTATATTAATGATCATTTTCTTCGGGATCATGCAAAAACCACACACATGTAATTCTTGCTGTCAACAAGATTTATTACTTGCCTGGCCTTATTTATTATTTGCCTGATTAGGCGGTCAGATAAAATATCTAAGCTCAGATGTTAATCATGATTTCCGCCGGGAAATTGTCTAAAATATTTGGATTTTCTTATGAAGTAAAAATATTATCCGCGCGCCGCCCCCAACACGCATCTAAGTTATTTCAACGCACCTAAATAATCTGAGCGTTTTAAGTTTTAACGTTATACTTTGTGTATAAATTATTCTTCGAAGACGTACGTGCTTTAACCTCATGTTGTCTCAAATCATGTCACACCACACGCACTGCATGAAAACAATGACAGACATTGTTCAATGTAATTAATATCACCGGACCTTCATAAATGTTTATCCGTCCGCACGCGCCCGCGCCGTCCATAAACAAAGCCACCGTTCATGGCCCCTCGTCTGCACGTCGGAGCCAAAAACGTCAGACACCTTTGACAAAATCAAAGCCAAACCACGTCCAAACAAAACCGCACCAGCGAGAGAAGAATGGACGCTCGTATTCTTGCCGCTCTTGTGTTGATTTTCCTCGCGTCTTCCGAAGCGCGAGTAGAGTTGCGTCTTTTCAATGGCAAACACGCATACGAAGGACGCGTAGAAGCGTTCGTCAACGGTAAATGGGGTCCGATCTCGGCTAAATCGTGGACAAAGAAGGCTGCGCAAGTCGTGTGTCGACAGTTAGGCTTCGATGGCCAGGTTATTCGGTACACAAAAGGGTGAGTGTCGCCGTGTTTGTTTGTTTGTTGTAAGTTCGAGTCCCATGTAAGTTCGGTGTATATACGATATTAATTACATTATAGTTAGTTCACACCACTTCAGTGGGTCACACAGCGGGGTCGCAGAGAAAATACTGGAATTGTTTTAGAAAGTATTGTGAGAAGAAAGTTGCGCAAAGTGTTATACATGTACTGGAAATATGGTTTAAGAGACTAGAGCGATTAAACAGAACGATGACGTAGAAACCTCACTCGACTTGTGAATTCTTTGTTTACTTTACGTTTCTTGGCGCCAAGTCCCTATAAATTGATCTTGACTAGCAAACGTGAAATTTATTAATTATTGGTCTATTCTCACATGTTACCCTGAGAACAGTTGTGAATGATAGAAATGGAAAAGCTTAATTTATTCCACTCGCTATGTTTTTCTATTAGAGTGATTTATGGTCATCCGAAGCGTGTAGTACCGGTGTGGTTGAGTCGGATTGATTGTAAAGGAACGGAGACTGAACTGGACCAGTGTAATCACAGTGGTTGGACGGTGGGAAAAAAGAATCTGGACTTTTACAACTTAGCCGGCGTCATGTGCTTCACTCCAGACCGCTCCCTCTTGCCGGAGCTTTCAAATGCCACAGGTGGTGTTCAGGTAGGTGGGGACGGGGACGCTGTCGTTTGTAAAGCTCGGAAGGGGCTATGGCAACGAGAATGGTTCCACATATCAAATTATATCAGATATTTAGCTTTCGAACCGAGTACTGTTCCCCCATAGCGTAAACACAAAGCAGACATGAAAGCATTAATAGCAACAACAGCATTTTAATTTACAAGTCCATATTACCGAGCCGATGGTGACGACAACGCACGACCATGGCACGACTAATAACCGATTATAGGCGCAGATACATGTACGCCTAGCGCACCTATTTTTGTTAATTGTACTGCAGTACAATTAATGATTTTTCCAAAACAAACAAAATGGCGGGTCAAATTTTGTCATGCATATAATAAACAAGTAATCATATGATATTGCTCGTACTGTAAATCTTTAATTGTACTCCCTATCATATGATTACATATACAAATGTGAAATGGGGATTTATGACATCTCTTCCATACCATTTTATTCTCTTTTAATTCGTCCGTTTTAGTTACTTAATCTTGTCATACTATACTTATCCATCTTTCCACAGTTGGTATCTTAATTACTCTATGACTGTTCATATTATTTCAAATTATCTCGTTGATCTTAACGTCCAGCACAGACCCCGAAATCCAGGTACGGGATCCCCTTTTCCTCAGTCTGGCTGGATTATTAATTATTATACACTTGCGATCGTCATTGACAACCGCTTGTGGGGTAGCCGACCGTGCCACCGGCGATCAGAACATCCAGATAGCGTGAAGTGCACATGGGGCCAGAGCGCTCAAACTGCCACAATGATAGCGAGCGTTGCATAATTGCTAAAGGACACCCACGCTACTTCACAGAGCGCTCAACAACACCGAAGTGAAGGAGCGTACATAATTATATATATATATATATTCATTGTAATAACTTAATCACTCTGAAGATGTTGCTGGGTGCAACTAAACGTTAGTAAATATATTCGAATTTTTTTATTGTCATGGTTTTGCATTTGAAGATTTTAAGCTGGGCTCTTATCTTTATTCAAAGCCAATACGTTGAAATTTCATATTTCGAAGGTGCATCAGAGTGTTTGCTGCCCACATTTATAACAACGCCCCAAAACCACCAAATTACGCGTGTTGTTAAGGAAGTAGCTAATTCACACCCGTGAAACAAATACTGACCAAATGTTCCAATAAGTTGAATATGAATCTCAGTCTATCTAATTCCTAGCCCCAAGTTTCGAGACCTATCCTTACAACTGAATAAGGCATTTTTTTATAGCGAAGTGATTTGAAAGTGAAATTGGATGGAAAAAGAGTTGATGGGATTATCAGCGAAGGAGTACTGAAGATTTCCTACGACGGAGAATGGGGACTCGTGTGTACAGACGGTTGGGACTACCGAGACATGCGGGTAGCATGTGGGCACTTAGGATTTCCAGATGCCGAGAAAAGCGCCAAAAGGTCAATCCAAAATAACCTGGTCGAGAGGTTGATGTTGAGTAACGTGAATTGCTCGGGTAACGAGTCGTCGTTGTTCTCGTGTGGACATAATGGTCTCGGTGTACAGCAGTGCTCAAGTGGACAAGCCGTGTGGTTGAAGTGCAAGGTCTTTAACCGAACTAATCAGTTCAAAAACGTATGTTTTAATTCATCACGCCAAAAAAGATGGCGCCTTATTACATTTTTACCACAATTCTTTGCGCGCATCAAACATTCTTCCTAAATTTTGTAAGAATAGAGCCTTTTCATACTTTAAGTACTTAACACCCCAAATACAATATTATCGATATATAGATTCTACATGAAGTGAATAGTTGAATGTCAAAATGTTTTATGACTTGACCTTTGAGATGATGTTCTTTAAAGGTTTGTTTGCCCGAAATGCTAATGACGGTGAAGTCAGACCTGAAACGTTGATGATATACTTGAACGCTATAAATATATATTATATATATATATATATGTGAAAAGATTTTAGGCCCATTTACACTGGCGAGTTTTGGTACGATTTTTCTCACACTAGGGGATGCATTGAGTGGATGACTCATGAAAGTATAATTTCATATTGTTGGAGGAACTTCAACCAAATAAATAATTTACTTCTTTTGTTTGTGGTATCAACATGTCCGTCAAACAAACCTTTGTGTTCTGCGTCTCAGGGGATCGCCAATAGTTTTGTAAGTCATGAATCCACTCGATCGTATGCACCAGGAGGAGAAAATTCGTACCAAAACTCGCTAGTGTAAATGGGCTTTTAAGGTACCATGTCTGGTTGATACGTGAACAAAATAGTAATTAAACTTCTTCAGACATAAACGGTTTTTTATTAGCTCCCAGACGTTTCGCCGATCAAGGCTTCTTCAGTAAGAAATACTTAATGGCAATATATATTATATACGCCCTATATATACAAGCAAGACTAGTTAAAAATTCTAGATAATTATTATAAAAGCTACTTATAATAAAATTAGGTTGCTAAGAAAATATAAAAAGATCGTCAAATGTTACATGGATTAAAAGTTAGATATCGGATTAGATACAGATGGTTCTCCCGATACAGCCGTTCATAATATCTAAACGATTATATATATATATATATATATATATATATATATATATATATATATATATATATATATATATATATATATATATATATATAATATATATATATATATATATATATATATATATATATATATATATATATATATATATATATATATATATATATATATATATATATATATATATATATATATATATATATATATATATATATATATATATATATAACTCAAATCCTCAACTAGTCTATCACACGGAAAGCAGGAAACAAAACCAAATTCCTCATTGACGTCGCAAGAACATCAACACAAATTTCAAATCATAAAACATTTTGGAATTAAAGTATTCACTTCATGTAGAAACAAGTCTATGTTAACAAGTCAAGCAATGTTTAGTTGCAATGGGAGTAATCAACGATTATAAGTGCGTTCAAAGCAAGTGTATGAAAAAGGTGAATAAGGATGTATATGTCAACAAATATGAAACAAATAATAAATATAAGACGCCAGCTATAGGCGTTAACTCGGCTAGTTTTGGGCTGGCAGCGTGGTATACTGTATGATGGGAAATATTACGAGAATTGCCATATCGAAACACAAAAAAAAACGACGAAGAACACAACAACGCTTGCAAAATTTAGACTCGTTGCTACCACAGTAGCCCGAGTAATAAGAGCTGGAGCTAAGAATTTGTATATGGAGAGCTTTCTTATTTGTCACACAGTATATACAAATATAAGGCATTTTATATTTCATTTGTCACACAAGTAATCAGACAACGAGGCCCACGAGTAGTTACAGTTGATGACTGCGAGTGGCCTATACAGTATATACAGGGAGACCCAAAGGCAACTTTCGGTTTCAGGGCTAAAAGATGTCGACACAAAAACAAAAAAATCATTATCTAGGATAACGTTAACTTCTCCTTCGTCGAACGCAAAAACGAGCTAATTTAGGTTCGCAAAAAATGCATGCAGCCGCGATCTTTTTCGGTTCCGTCAATCATACAACAAGCTAAAAGTGTTCGGACGTCAAGTCTCGCAACATCCCGCGTCGCAACATCTCGCGTGTTTAAAGGGGTACTCCAGTCAAAATTCATATGAAAGATCTCACTGACTTTAGTTTATTTCCAAAGTTTCAGTATTCAAATCAATTTAATTAAGAAGATATGGCTAGTTGAATTTGAAAATTTGACGCCATATTTGTTTTGAAAATATGACGTAATTGAGTGCTTCTTTATCGGCAGTGGAGTTGTTTTGATGGGCGATCACACATAGTGATAGTTGTTGTGAGAGCTCTTTGGATGAGAATTAGTCGAAATAAACTATGTAGTTTCTCATATGGGAAAGTGGAGGAGCTTCTTAGGCATAATACGAGATAGAAGCACTCAGTGACGTCAGATTTGAGAACAAATATGGCGTCGAAATTGGACAAACACTCCAACTTCAACTTGCGATATCTTCTTTAAGTCAGTAAGATATCTTCTTTAAGTCAGTAAGATATCTTCTTTAAGTCAGTAAGATATCTTCTTTAAGTCAGTAAGATATCTTCTTTAAGATCTTTCATATGAACTCAACTTGTGTTTTGACTGGAGCACCCCTTTAAGTATACAAACATGGAAAACCGTCACGTGTTTCTTGAATACATTATCGCTTAATTCTTGCTTTTTTGCAGACTGCGAAGCTGAAGCTTCGTGGAGCGGCCATGCCTTGGGCAGGGAGAATCGAACTGATTCACGAGCACGCATGGTCCACTCTGTGTGACGACAAATGGAGCCTGAGCGCTGCTAATGTTATCTGCCGTAGCCTGGGATATGGTACGGCTATGGAGGCCAACCTGGCAGCTAAGTATGGCCAAGGCACCCTATTGGTATGTAAGGTTTAGCAACAGCTGAGACAGTCAATGGGTAAATTAACGCCGGAGAGTATTCTTTTCCAACGCACCGCAGTTGTCCCGTTCGTGCTTTTCCCGGTTGGGTTTCACACTTTTGTGTGTATTGTTATAATTTCTATTGTGGCTTTTTGTTGGTATAATAAGTTTACCCAAGTTGTTAAAGGGAAACTGTAGTAAAAAAAATTACTTTTTATGTTTAGAAATGTTAATATAGTTTTATGGTATCTGTTCTTGTACTCTAGAATTCACGATTTCATTCTCGTATTTTATGATTCTGAACGCCGCCATTTTAGAGTTTGCTTGACGGCTCGAACTCGATGTACAGCGAGGATCAATGACGTCAAAATAAGTCATGCATGCATGCAAACAAAATAAAATCTCTCTAGCTACTATAGGGCCACGATATTTCGTGAAGAGCCTCGTTCGTCAATCGTCATATAACGTGTTCTGCTTTTGTGCTGAACTTCTGGCATTTTTATGCAAGCCTTGTACAGAGAACTATGTTATACAACTATTGTATCTTTATGTTCAACTGCATTTTTATGCAACTGTTGAACTTACATCTGTTGACTTCAGTATTAACTGTTCAACTTACATCTGATTCTGTTGACTTAGCTACATCTGTTGACTTCAATAAGCCCGCCACTTATTTGTGCTATTTTGTACAATATCACAACTGCCTTGAATTTTGAGGCAGCACTTTCCTTGCGATAGTAACTTCTAGTACATAACATATCTATCGTTCTGTTGCTAATATATGCTAAATATATTTGGAACCTCGTAACATGTAATTATAACCCGTCCAGAAGCATAAAATACGAGAATGAAAATATTTCTCGAGTACAAGAGCAGATGTCGTACAACTATTAATATTGCTAAACATTATACTTAAATGCCTTTTATTTAAAAGTAATTTTTTTTACTACAGTTCCCTCTTAAAAAAACTAACTAGGGGATACTGTATTTTTGCTTTCAGGATATCGTCGAACACATCAAATGCACCGGATTCGAGGATGATATATACAAATGTGAATGGACATTTCTAGAACATACCAATTGTTCGCATTTCGAAGACTCTGGAGTAGAATGCAACGTGCCAAAATATGAAGCAAACGAGGTAGATGTTACACTAACACCTATGCAGTCAATATATTATGTCATAGCTGTACGAGGGCGGGAAATTGTCATCTCCCGAGCTTTACGTGTACCTCCTTGGGAGAGACATGAGATAGGCATCACTTGCCATTGTCTACATATGAGCATTTGAAATTTGACCTTGATGCGTCATTATTTATGTAAGTGAAATAACTTTTCGTCTGTATTTCGGCAAGAAGTGTCACTTGGACAATGACGAAACTTGACAGCAATATTACAATTGGAGTGACCAACTTGCCAGTCATGTTTCGTTATTGTCCAAGTGACACTTCTTGGGACTTCGGAGAATTCTTTCGACGTTTCAGAATAAAGAGACTTACGGCGAGACGTATATAAGTGATGGTTTCTACGTTGTCTTGCATATGAAATTTCTTCATTCCTAACCCCTAATCCCTAACCTTAATCGTTAAGCTTAATTTCCACTCGCTACTTCTATATCGCGATCTACTTTTTTCGATCAAAATAAGTCTCGCGATCTGGTAGTTTGATTTCCATTTAAATCGCGCGATTTTAGGCCTGCCAAAAATTGAATTCGTAAACAAAATGGTATTTAACAAAATGGTACTTTTACAGGCTTTTTTCTTATTATTTACGTTGAAAACACGAAGTGACGTGTTCCAGATGCGAGGATTGCCCTGGACCTCTTGAATAAATGTTTCCAGATCGAACGGAAGTGGCTCTACCGCCTCTAGTGTTGGCAAAGCTGAAGGATCTTGAGGAGAGCATTCGTTGCCTTCTGAAGATTCAAAAACAACTGGATCACCATCATCGTCGTTATTTCCTTCAGGTATATTCTGACTTTGTTGTAACTGATATGCACGGATCAATTCTTCGATGTTCAAAGGAGCATAAGCCATTTTGTTGGTGCAAGAACGCGCTTGTAGGATCGATAAAGTAGGAATCTTTCCAACTCTTTTTTAAGATCGCGCGATTGCTAATTTGAGCCAGCGATCTGTCATTGAAAACTAATGCGCATGCTCACAACCCTCAAATGATCGAAAAAAGTAGATCGCGAGATAAAAATAGCGAGTGGAAATTAAGCTTAACTCTCATCCTAAACCCTAACCCCGCGCCTGGCTCCAACCATCGCTAAACGTATAGATACAATACAATACAATACAATACAATACAATACAATACAATACAATACAATACAATACAATACAATTCAATACAATACAATACAATACAATACAATACAAATTTACTACTCCCCATTGGGGTTTTTCAGTGACAATATAAAATAAAATAAATACAATAAGTAAGATATAACTACCTATACTATATAATACAGCGAGGCTTGCGAGTGCATCAAGAGGCGTGATACCTAAAAACTTGACCCGGGTGTCCGAGTTGTCCCTATCGATTGTGTTTATAAGGCAAAAACATATCCCTAGTGCTAGGGTTTCCCTAGTTAAGTGATAGGGTGACCATACTAGTAGGGTAACCCTGGTTTGCTTATAAACGCAACGTAGCAAAATAACTACACTAGGGTCACCCGGGCGCTAGGGTAACCCTATATTCCTAGGGTAACCCTAGCGCCTTATAAACAGGCCCTTACACTCAGTCTCCACAGGTCATAAGCAAACGAGACCAGCGGGGGCAGTTTTAGTGTTAACTATTCCCAGTACAATAAAATGGAGTGTAAGTGCGTAAAATATTGTGTCAAACAGTGAGTGTGTCAAACAGTGTGTCAAACAGTGTGTCAAACAGTGTGTCAAACAGTGTGTCAAACAGTGTGTCAAACAGTGTATCAAACAGTGTGTCAAACAGTGTGTCAAACAGTGTGTCAAACAGTGTGTCAAACAGTGTGTCAAACAGTGTGTCAAACAGTGTGTCAAACAGTGTGTCAAACAGTGTGTCAAACAGTGTGTCAAACCACGGGTAAAACTTAAAGCTCTTGGCACTTTCTTCAGGTTCGATTAAGAGGTGGAGGAAACGAAACCGAAGGACGCGTAGAAGTGAAAATGAACGGCAAGTGGGGAACAGTTTGCGGTGACCGTTGGACCATAAAAGCCGCGATGGTGGTTTGCCGGGAACTGGGTTTGAATTTTGCCCAGATCAACACCAGCGGTTCGCATTATGGCGTCGGCGGGGGCCTAATGATGAGCGGTACGACTTGTATTGGTGACGAATTGTCGCTGACGCATTGTCTCCATGACGACGATGTACAATGTTCTTCACCTGATCACGTGGCTGGAGTTCGCTGTACCGACGGTAAGTCTGGGATTCCTGGTGACGAGAAACTCGTTTTGGTCGCGAAACTTGTCAAATTGATAAATCCGATGAACAACCTGAATTGTTGATATATTACAAGAATATTTGGCATTTCACTTGATTAAACTGCATGTTGTAAGGCTTTATGGTGAAGGAAAATTTCGAGTGTTGGAATATATACATTTGAAGACCAAACCGGGACCAGTTGCGAAAAATGCAACATCAAGATCTTCCGGCTGGAATTGAACCCGCGATGCTAGCGCAGTACTCTGACCACTGAGCTACGGAAGCCGTTGCCGAGAGCCTAGTCACGAGTTATATATATATATGATGGTAATGCCGGGATAAGAATTGCGTATATTACAATTCACTCGATTAAACTGCATGTTCTAAGGATTTACGGGAAGGAAAATTTCGAGTGTTGGAATATATACATTTTAAGACCAAACCAGTATTTATGGGGAAATCTCGGCCGGGTGGTTATAGGATGAAATTCTAGGCGGGGTTAGGATTACAGTTAGGATTAGGATTAGAGTTTGGGTTACGATTCATGATTATCGTTATTCCAAGGGCTTTTGAGAAATGGTGATTATCGTCATTTCAAGATGAGAGGATACACTGAACTTTTACTCATGACCATGTATTGAATGTTGTTTTTTACCAGCTCTCCCTGACTTGGCGTTAGACATTCGCGAACTATTCCGTTCTCTTCGCGTCGACTATCTGCCTTTGACTGTTCTACAATGTGCCTACGAAGAGAATTGCTTGGCGAGTACAGCAGTAGGCCAAATGCGTTATAAAAACTACTACAATAGACGGCTGATGAGATTTAGTACGAAGATCTTAAACCACGGCTCAGCCGACTATCGACCGTTCGCCAAGAAAAAAGACTGGATCTGGCACTCCTGTCACAAACATTATCATTCACAGGAGGAGTTTGCAGTCTATGATTTACTGAGTAAGTACCTGTATAAATTGATCCATTTCACTCTCGTACTCTTGAATACTCGTGAGTATTTGAGAATACGAATTTACTCTCCCTCTTCCTCTCTCACTCACTGCCTCTCCATCCCCCAATCCCTGCCCCTCCCTCTCTCCCTGCCTATCCCTCCCTACCCCCTTCTCCTTACTCCACTCGCTGCCTCCTCTCTCGCTACCTCTCTCACTGCCTCTCCGTCCCTCTCCTTCCTCCACAAGCTGCCTCTCCCTCTCTCCCTCCCTCCCCCACTCCCAGCAAGTAGCTACGCCAGTAGCTAGGATCAACATTTTGGGGCAGCAACGGAGAATTTGGGGGTGCAGTTTTTTAATAGATTATAATTCAAGTATATATTATATGGTGTAGAGTCGTGGTTTTAGCTGCGACCAATGTAGGGGGAAGCCCTGTGAGTGCATTTCCCGTGATTTCTGAGAGGAATTTTCCCGAAAAAATACCTGCACTGGCTCGTTGAAAAACGATTGAGTAAATAAAGTGTGACAACAAGATAAATAACCATGGATCACAATATTTGCACTCAATGCAGAAGAGCCTTTGGTCATTTTGACTTAAGGAGCTGACGCTGGTCAAAAGGACCAAAGGGTCTTGGAAGCGTAATTCTGCACAGTTTAAACTTGATGTGAGTGTGTTACTGTGAACGCTGATTCCACTGGTAGACCTATCAGCATCACGATTAGCAACAGAAACACACTTCAGATTTCAAAGAAGCAAAAGTTCTTACTTGAATTTAGCATCAGACATTCAGGCGACTGGCAGGCCCCCCTTGGCTACACCACTGCTCCCAGCCTCTCCCTCCCTACCTCTCCCTGCATATCCCTCTCTTCCTCTTTCACTAAACATGATACAAAAGTGTTGTACTACGTAGGCAGTGTAGAAATACAAATCGAAAACTCTAAAAGGTTGGTGTACTGCCGAAATAGTGTGTAGGAGGTCTAACGTTTCGAGTGAAGGCCTTTCGTGAGAGAGTTACTCGCGTATAGTCACTTTACGTTTAGCTCCTTCACTATAGACGTCTTCTCTTTCGTTTCAAGATTCAGATAACAAAAAAATAGCAGAAGGACACAAGGCAAGCTTTTGTCTCGAAGACACATCGTGTCTAAGCGGCGTGGACATGGTGTTTAACTGCACAGACGCGGGAAATCAGGGGATATCCGTGAACTGTTTTGACAACTACGCTTTTAATATCGACTGTCAATGGATTGATGTTACTGACATTCCATACGATAGAAGCTACGTTGTTCAAGTTATCATCAATCCCAGGCTATACGTGGCTGAAACTGACTTTGATAACAACGTTATAAAATGTAGCATTGATGATAAGGGTTCTTTTATACGTGTGCACCATTGTGCATATGGTAAGTTTTCTTAACAAATTATTATAGTTGTAGGGTTGGCTGGTTCGTCCTCTGTTGGTTTATTTGTTTGTTTGGTTCCGTCATTGCTGGTCAAAGTCGGTTTTCATTATTTGGTTGGTCCGTTATTTCGTTGGTAATTGGTAGACTGGTTGGTAGTTTGGTTGGTTGCTTCATATAGCTAGTTGGTTAGGGGTCATCCATAATTATCAACATTTTCACAAGCGTACAGAGCGTAATGACCAAAGGCGTAGGAACGGATTTAAACTTGGGGGGGGGGGGGGTGTGGGGCTGAAGTCGACAAGTAGGTAACCAGTGACCGCGTTTTTAGGGGGGGACCGGGGGTCCTCTCCCGAAAAATTTTGAAATCTAGAAGCTTGGAAAGACAATTTGCAGCAATTTGAGCATACATTTTCATCTAATTCTACAGCGAGCATAGTTCAAATTAATCCAAGCTTACCTGCTGTCTATTACCATGTGACGCCATTTTTTGCGCTTAGTACTGACAAAAGGGTCTGGGAACCAATATAACACTCAGTGGCAAGGGTTTAGGGGTTGGCTAACACTTCAGGCATTTCAAGCTACACCCGTTTCTAAAATCTCGTATAGATGAAGCCCGTAGGTAGATTACCTTAAGTAGCTTTTCTCGTAGCCTCTATAACCGTACTAATACAATTGGAAAAACATTAAATTTAACATCGCTTGTCCTGATATGGCCCGGTTCCTACGCCTATGGTAATGACCAATGTACGCTTTTTAAAATGTCGGCTTTCATTGATGATGGCTTTCATTGAATGCACAGCAGTACTTCCACTTGCAGCGATTTTGGCAAGAAAATTATCCTTCAAAAAAGAAAACTGGATCGTGGTGGAAGCACTACCTCGGTCCCAGGCCCTCTTTTTCTAACGGTGCTTCATTATCACAACAATGGCGACCGACAATAACTCACTCGACCATGAAATAGAAACTACATAAATTCTTGGTAAAGAGAGCAGACGTTGTACATAAGGTTCAACATTTAAGAGTACGCTCTGGGAGGGAGGGGGTCGAAAAAAAGAGTACGCTCTGTACGCTTGTGAAAATGTTGATAATTATGGATGACCCCTTAGTTAGCTGGTTGGACGGTTGGTTAATTCGTTATTTAGTTGGTTCGTCACTTTGATGGTAATTGGTAGGTAAGTTGGTAGGTATAGGTTGGTTGGTTGGTGTAGTGTAGCGCAGCGAATAATGACACAAAAGCAAGAAAGCACGACTTGCCTGGTTCAGTGCGTGAATAAAAGGTATCGAATTACCTGTGTTAGTTTTAACAAGAAAGAGCTAGTAGTGTTACATTAACTTATTACTAGGGTTAGTTAGATATCTAATATGGGAGGATACTACAGTTTGGTTGGTTGGTTGGTTGGTTGGCTGGTAGGTTGGTTGAACGGTTGGTTAATCCGCTATTTGGTTGGTCCGTTATGGTAGTTGTAGGTAAGTAATATGTTGGTTAACTGCCTGGGTCATTGGTTTGTTGTATACGCAGCCGCAAGGAGAATGCGCAGTGTAAACCAATAAATAAATTTATATAATTATTATTGGCTGGCTGGTTCGTGGGTTACTCGGTTGGTTCGTTTGATTCGTTAATTAATTGGTTGCTTACTTTTGGTATTAAATATTCACAAACAATGCGTAACCTAAATTGCACTTTTCGTTTCTAGATTACTGTACGAGTGGTTTGCGTTCTCGTGGAGGAAACAGTAACCAGGCCTGTTGTGCTTTCCCATTTAAATTTAGAGACACGATTTTTGAAACATGTACTAAATCAGGATTAGGCAAATTTTGGTGCTCAACGACATCAGACTTTGATAAAGACAAAAAATGGGGACTTTGTTAAGAAGACATTTTAAAATACAAAACAATTGAATATCTACTATTTTGTATTCTATAAAATTACTCAGTGGTAAACGTAAAGACGTTTTAAAATGTACAAATATACAACATATACATTAACGATGTATTTAGAAACTCCTCTCAAGCATAATCGCTGGGAGAATCAACTCTCGAGCAAATTCTGGCGGCTAACGATCTCGCCGTATAAGAAATGAGATCAGATTTCTTTAATGAATTAGAGAAGAGTCGTCGAACTTATAGACTTTTGTCGAGCTCAAATCTTATCCTTCAAAAAATATAGTTATGTTGTATTTTAACTATTATTGTAAAATGTTATAGCGAATATTACTGGCATTTTAAGATGTTCACGTATATATAACACAGTATTTGAGATATATTTGAGCTTTCGTCAGCAATATAATGTTGTTCCCAAACTTCTGCCTGTGCCCGCTGGATAAATGAATGAATGAATGCACATATTCTCTTAACGCCAAAGCTATAGGCTTGGTGTTTTTTCATAAATTTAATAATCTCAATATCGACAAAAATTGGGTTAAAAATAATCCCCAAAAAATTGAGTAAAAAATACTCAAAATTTGGTGTAAAATTAACCCCCAAAATGAATAAATATAACCCTACAAACGGAATAATAACCCCAAATTACTGGAGTAAAAATGACCCCAAAAAAGCGGATTGTCCTGAACTTTGTTTTAACTCCAAAATTGGAATTAAAATAACTCCATGAAAATAACAGTGTGGTAAATGCGAGCTATTGCGAGGAACGCATGCCTTCATTGCCTTCTTTTTGAGCTCTACATTTTGAGTGTACTGAAGATTAATATGGTAAGAACAATTGGTTTATTCGTTTACGTTGTATGTCTCAACTTGCTAGTCGTGGGAGTATCCATCAAGGTCATGAACGTTTTAGTGGCGAGTCTCGAGAGAAACAGTGTTCCTTTATGAGTTTATCGACGCTTTTAAACACACAGAACATTCCTGTTAACGACTGGAACACCGCAACAATCGACAGCGTCAATGAGAAACTATATACCTCCATGTTCTTGAGAACGGTGACATCCCGCATGAGGCTACCTTCCTTCTCATTGCATATTACTACATGTATAGGCCGGCATCTACATCTACGTTTATTATCCATAAAACCTTTTGAGTATCACATGTTATAAATGTTATAAAATGTTATAAAATAAAAAATAAAAAATAAAAGAATAGATATACATAGATATACAATTATACATAGTAATATAATAATATAAAACAATTTATTTGTTAAGATGGTCCAAAAAATGTTTCTTAAAAGTTTCAGTACTTGCTGCTTGGATAACGTCTTCTAGTAAAGCATTCCAATCACGAACAGTTCTCGGGTAGAAACTTTCCGTAAAATAGTTACTAGGTCCTGTTGACATTTCCAGGTAACACTTTGAATGTTTATTTCGTGTAATTCTTGTTGGTTTGCAAAGTTCATCTGGGAGTACCGCTATGTTCTCGTTACTGATTTAAAGAAGAACGTAAGTCGATTGACTTTCCTTCTGACCTCAAGGGTGTCGCATCCAAGTTGCTCGACCAAATCTGTCACACTGGAATACCTGTCATAACATGAGTTATTTAAAAATCGAGCTGCTAACCACTTCACTTCTGATAAGAACCTCTAGTCTGACTATATTTATATTTACATCAAGTAGTTTATGTTTCGTGTGTAAAGTTCAAGATGGCGGTTGCAGTTTACAGAAAAGTATTACTCAAAGAAATAGAAGGAGACGGATGATAGTTTTATACTGGAATATATTATGCATACATAAGGCGTTAGATGTTTAAGATGTGTTTTATTAATTGTGTACCAGAACGACCATGAGTAGTTATCAGTTCATCAACCGCGAGTGGTCTATGTATGCAGGGAGGCTGAAAGGCAACTTTGGTTTCGCCACTAGGATAGCGTTCTCCTTCGTCGGACTCAAACGCAACAACTTCTCGGAAAACGACCTTAAATCGTAGGCTCTCGGAATCCCTATCAGTTGGGTTTTCCGTTCACCTAAGAGTGATAACTGAATAGTCGAGCGCTTAAAACATGAGCCTCTGTCTCGGATAAATAGGGTAACCTTATCCTGCGTGATCAACTCTAAATAAATCATATACTCAACAAATATAAGCGCGCCTCACGTTACGTTTATAATGTCTCCCTTCTATTAACCGTGACAATATTCGCGTGCGAACTTCGCCCAGAAAGGAATTTCGTCACTAACACTGACTTTCGTATTAGTAACACCTATAGGCTATAAGGATGACAGCAGTACGGAAAACATGTCTCGACAGTTAATTTGATTCTTATATATCTTCTATTTGTCTATTTGTGTTACTTGTTATTTTAATAATTAGGATTGTGTATTTTTATTGTTTTATATAACATACATCTATGATCATCGAGTCATTTGTATTTTGTTAGATTGTTATATCAATGACTTTTATTTAGTATTTAGTGTTATTATTTATTTAAAAGAATTCGTGATCGCTGAAGATTATTGCACGATTGACGTCACCTGGTGCAATGTGAAAAACTAATATTGCACGCTATGACGTTTTTCCAACGATGCAGTTGTTAAATAGTTGATAAAGTTAATCTTTTAAATAAATAATAAAAAAATTATTGAATTCGGTTTTCGCATGATATGAAGAATTATCAAGGCCTCAGTTTGTGTTATCCGCCTCAGCCTTCGGCTTCGGCAGATCATGCTCAACCTCATTCAATAATTGATAATTATCATTGCGAAGCGCCTTGAACAGTTATTGGATATGTGCGCTATATAAGTATATTTATTTATTTCGATTCGCCATTAGTAAATTAACATATAAAATATAAAAAAATATATATAACATATAAAAAAAGTCTGGCAGGGATACCACTACAGCTTACGCCAATTACTGTGGCCACGCCAATTACTGTGGCCATATAGACTGTAGTCCTCACCTTTGACGCCACGCGAGGGGACAAATTACCAATCAATGCGCAAAGGTCAAAGATGACACCTGTGCTGACAAACAAAAACAGAAAATTAGGTTAGTGAACAACTGATTTTGTGCGTAAAGTTTATCAATAAATATAAATTATCATCTATTGCTGATCCGAGATTCTGATTGGTTAATCAATCATTGTCTATCAGGCGATAGTGGTAAAACGTCAACAATGGCGTGATAGACTGTACCACTGTACACAGTCTGTGTACAGTCTCACGGCAAACCTAAAGACGCCATTGTTGACACAGACCTGACACAGAGCTAGGTGTTGGAATGTACCCAGCTGGGTGATAGTAGAAATGTGCTGAGATTTAAGAAGTAAAATTGCTTTCCTATAGAGCGAACAAAAACAATAAACAAATGAATGGGATGAAAACGTTAACGTTTAACGGTAAAACGTTTATATTGTTTACTTAATTGGGTTCGTATAAACAAAATAACTCGAAATGAACACATTTCAAAATCTCTCTTGCTTAACATCCGAAATTCGTTACGAGCAAAGTTCACTACCCAAAACTAATAATGTTCCTTTCGATATTCTTCAATAATTTTTCATTAAAGTGCCGCTAACCTCAAAATTTTTTATTGTCTTATTTGGAAGAACTTTTAAAATGATAAAGAACTTTTAAAAAATCTTTTGAAGATTTTCACTTCTTCGCTTTCTTTTTGAGATATATCAGTTTCTTTGATATGCAAATATCTGGAATTTCGTCAGACATGCATAATGAGTTATCAGAGAATGTTATATATCTTTGCGTTCATGAAATAAAAACACTAAAGTGTGAATAACACGTGTGTGCGTTTCTCCCACAACACCAAACTTCTTGATTTTAAAGGATTTTGTTCGAGAATGAAAGAGATATACATATTTCTCCAATAAGTCATACATGTATGACGAAATTCCATACATTTGCATATCAAAAAACTGATATATCTAAAAAAGAAAGCAAAGAAACGAAAATCTTCAAAAGAAGTTACTTTATCATTTTAAAAGTTCTTCCAAACAAGACAATAAAACATTTTGAGGTTATGGGCACTTTAACTAGAAATAGATAGAAATAGATTGTTTGAATGCAGGACAATATAATTTATATTAATCTGTCAAAAGTTTTGATTGTTTTTGTCTCTCTGGTCAGAAATGGCTGGCCGACATTTGTTGTTGGCGATCTAAATATGCATTTAGAATAGCGCTCCGTCGAGATGACGTCAGTAACAGCTAATAGAAAAGTCAGGCTCATTGTCTAACTGATATCATTGACTGGTTGTCCAACTAGCGCTTATGAACAACCAGTCAATGATTACCAACCATCCGGAAACCTAACCCTGCACTATATACACGACTGTAATACAATAATCAATTGTATTTTATTTGTCATACAATCCGTGACATCCCAAAACCGTCATCGCACGAGATAACGACAGATCAACGAATGTCACGAATTATGGCTACTCGCGCTGTCTCCCTATCGCTCTTGGTGTTATGGGCAGCGATTTGTTCGTGTAGCTATCGAGAAAAGATAGAGGTACGCTTGCAAGGAGGAACGCGACCGCACGCCGGCCGTGTTCAAGTGTACCACAAAGGCATTTGGGGAGGCATATGTGAGAATGGATGGTCGCATGAACAGGCGAAGGTCGTATGTCGACAGCTTGGATACAAAGGAGTTGTTCTGTTTACGAAAGGGTAAGCTCATTCGATTTTTGAGAAGCAGATTTGGTTTTCGACGACAGCAACTTTCAGATCTACGACGGCAGTTAGAAGGCATTATAAATTCACAGTATATAAATCACGCCATCACGGTTGAATGACCACAGGCGTATTTGATACTTATATATTTTATGATTTCGAAAACGCGTCAGTGATTATAAAATGATTTTATCGTCTGTGTTGAAGTCAGTCTTATAACTTATAAGCAACAGCGAAAAAATGCTCAGCCTCAGAGTTGCATTGTATACACAACGAGATTGAGATTACTTTTGGGAAATATATATAGTTCATTCAACATTCGCCATTTCAGACTCAACTTTCAACGTTCAACATTTCATGTGAGACATAAGAATGTACATGAAATGTTGGATCGGATTTAGGGCTTCGGATCGGATCAAGAATTTAGGCAAACACCGGAATTAAAAGGGGTCAATACCCGATCACGCACACCTCTATTCTAGAATCCCACGGGTCATGACATTTACAGTTTCACAGCGATTCCAGTTGTTTCGAAGGCGCGACTGTGGTTTGCATCAAGGATATCAACTGACCAATTGATTGATTGAAATCTTTATTTAAAGAGGGATATTCTAAATAGTGTAAACACTAATAACCTTGTGGCCTTCTATATCATTATATCATTAAACAAGTAATAATACCAAATAATGCATGAAACTAATTAAATAATACATGAATAAATAAGCTGTACTAATTACAAATGTATGCAATGAAAAATATTAAGTCATCAGAACAGAAATTAATAGCGGAGCGCGTTAATGCTATTTATAGAACCAAAACTCAGACAAACCAAAATTGAATCTCAAGGGATTCCTAAATAGCCATTTTCTATTGTTGGGAATGCAAGAATAAACAAGAATAAATTATAGACTCAGAAAAACATACATACTGACGTCATTACCGTGCTTCGCTATAGACGAGTTTCAGGGTCATGCGCAGTAGCAATTTTATTTCAAATTTTCATATGAGGTAAAAACAACTGTTTTAGCTAGAAAGATCATATTAAAAATAGTAAAAGTGCAAAGTTTGAAACTAATCGGGCAAATAGTGCGAAAGCTACACACTTTGGAAGTTTTGCTCTTCGCTATGCTCTATGCGTGCAACGCCCGCCCGCCAAGCCAAAATCCTTATTAATAAATCCCTTTTGAAATGGCCAACTTTCTGCTTGTGTAACTTCTTCCTTTTTTACACAATTCCTTTCAAACTTTGCACTTCTACTATTTTCAATATGCTCTTTCCAGCTGAAACAGTTGTTTTTACCTACGATGAAAATTTGAATATTTGTTGCCACTGCGCATGATCGTGAAAGTCATCTATTGGTCGTTCGTTCGTTCGTTGTTATATCGCTCGGGTACTAAATACGTAGCTTCTTAAACAACAGATTTGATTGGTTATTTTCCGACAGTTTTATTCAATCGGACACAAGAACTTAATAAACACGTCCAGCCGGTTAGGATCTTATTAGATGATGGTTAGTAACCAATAGTCAATCAAACAATAAAAAAAATTAGCTTCTACTAGCTACGTAATGACCCTTTCGTTCGTTCGTTTGTTCATATTGTTATATATATCTTTTAGAATGTTCTACGGTCGTCAGACTGGCCCAAGCCGTTTGCATAGGCGCATTTGGTTGGACCAAGTAAAATGTGGAGGACACGAATATCATCTCGGTCAATGTAGACACAAAAATTGGGGGCGTTTTCGCTGCAGTAGAGAACGTTTAGCCGGTGTTATGTGCGATCCTGGAAAAATAGCTCTGACTAAACAACCACCTTTGACCAATGTCACAAAGCACATCGATGTAGGATGATAGTCTTATAATGCACAGTAAATATTTTTAGAAGACATCTATGTAGTGGTATTAGTAATTGAAGAAGCTCTAGAAGGGGTGGTGGTGGTAATAATATGAGAAGCTCTAGAAGGGGTGGTGGTGTTGGTGTTGGTGTTGGTGGTGGTGGTGGTGGTGGTGGTGGTGGTGGTGGTAGTATTAGTAGTAGTAGTAGTAGTAGTAGTAGTAATAGAAGTAGAAGTAGAAGAAGTAGTAGAAGTAGAAGAAGTAGTGGTGGTAGTAGTGGTAGAAGTAGTAGTAGAAGTAGTGGTGGTGGTAGTAGTATTATTATTAGTAGTAATAATAATAATAATAATAATAATGACAAACACTAGAAGGGATGATGGTGATGGTTGTAGCAGTAATGCAAGATGGGGTAGAAGCTCTATTATTTGTAGTGGTGGGAAATGTAGTGATTGTGGAATCAGTCAGATAGAGTAGTGATAAAAGAGTAGTTGTGGTACAGTAGTTAGTAGTACTAAACGAAGTATTTTGTTAATAGTTAGAGCAGCAAATGTGCTACTGGTAGTTGCGATAGTCAGTGATAACAGTGGTAGTAATAGCGATATAGTAGAAGAGCTAGATTTGTTCGCTATGATAATTGTTGTAGCACAAGTTGTCATGATGGTAGCAATGGTAGAAGACCTAGTTTTGTTGAAAATGGTAATTGTTATACTGCTGGCAGTTGGAAGTGGTAATTGTTATTGTAGTAGCAGCGACGCAGTACTAGTGGTGTAATAGTACTACTTTCTTTTCAGATGAAGTTGTTCAAAATCAAATTGAAATCCCAACAGACCTATGGTATTATTAGTGAAGGCATCCTGAATATCAAATACGGAACTTACAAATGGGGGATGGTATGCAGTGACGGTTGGAACATGAAAGACGCGAGGGTTGCTTGTGGACAACTGGGCTTCACACACGCCGTCGAACGTCCCGTAGATGGATTGTCGTGGAAAGCGTCTTGGAGAAACGTTTACGTCCTAAGTAACGTGCAGTGCACAGGAAACGAAGCTTCACTGCTCTCGTGTAACAGTTCCGGATTGCAGTTTGGCCAATATTGTAAAAGCGGATTGCCAGTCGCCTTGAGATGCAAGACACAGATGCCTACAGTATGTTTACGAAATGTTTATGGTTAGGCGTGCTCCGTCGTGTTATAGTGTAAGTGCGAAGTTGGGAGAGCACGAAGAAAGCGTAAGAGTTGCTCGAGGAAATAGCTGTCGAGAGGAACTCTAGCTTTGAGTGCTCTCCCAACTTCCCAAGTAATTAATCTGACCGCCGCTGAGGCCGTCGAAACGTCAATCACCAACAATAGTCTTTCTCAAGACTACAACAACCTGGACGATCAACTTCACACATCTAATGATACTCCTAGGTTCAAACCATTTACTTTATTCCCAAGTAATAATAATCTTGTAAGTATTAACAGCTTTACTATAGCAACGTCTGCAAACTTATTACGATTACTAAGCTGTAACCAGTCTTAACTAAAAAACAACGTTAACTAACAAGGTTTTTTCTAAGAATTAACAGCTTGACTAATAAATGTGGAACTTACAAGGTTTACTTACAAGGGAACTTACAAGGGAACTTACAAGGGAACTTACAAGGAGATGTTATACCTTAGTGTAACATCTCCCGAACATATACCCTGGCATTTAAATTTTAGAAATTCCAATGATCAAATTCGCCACCCCTCATAAAAAAGTCCAACTAGCAGTCAAATGCCCCACTATACAATTTCTCGTTCTCCCAAACTTCCACTCGTGTTTCTATAACTCGATGGAAACACGGAAAATGTTTTCTATTTCTTAATTTTAAACTCCCCTATGGACTTCACTATAGCTTCCGCCATTGCGAATAATTTCAGAGCAACGTCGTTAGAAAATGAGGGGACTGGTAACTAGCTCGTCGGTAAAATGCCCTTCCCTACCATGGGTGGGATTAAATGCCACACTCTGTCGGGACAATCAATAGTGCCAAATGCCCCACGTATGCCCGGGGAGGATGTTCATAATTGATTGGTGTATTACCAAGCTGTAGCTTCTCAACTTAAAAACAACATTGACTAACAAGGTTTTTCTAAGTATTAACAGTTTGACTATCAAACGTAAAACTTATATTACGATTACCACACTGCAACAAAAGGCTGTTTTCTTTTCAAAAAAGGAAAATTCTGCTTGTCGGAACATGCGTGTGTAACCTACCATGAGATTGCGTGAGATAATTCCAAATCTAATACGACTAATCCGCGGTACCATCAGAGACGTTGTCTGGAGGCTTGGCATATCAATGTAGTTTATTACCAGAAGCTTATTTGCATCTTGTTTATAGATAACGTCATCATCGGTTCTATGAGGGCCTAAATAGGGACCCTAACTTTACAACGATCACCCCTGATGAAGACACTAGACTGGAGTGTAGAAACGTGGGGTCATGGACAGTAACTTTTAAGCTACGTTCAAAAACTTTTTAAAGCCAGAGTAGCGTCAAACTATGTCTGATTTATGACCTGGTTGCGTTGGGAAATTATTTGTTTACGCTGCAACTTATCAACAATTCCCGTTCTTGTGTTCCCATCTTTAATTCTTGCAAACGCCATTGCAACCAACTATAATCCAATCGTTGTATTTAGTTTAAACATGCAAGATTAAGAGGAGGCATACATCCCACCGAAGGCCGCGTGGAGGTGCGATACAGAACGTACTGGGCAACACTATGTGACAAAAGCATAGATATAAACACGGCGAGTGTAATATGTCGAACACTTGGATACGGTACAGCTTATGAGTACACGTTGGGAACAGTATTTGCAAATGGAGTAACCAAGGTATATTCTTGCCTCATATCCAATTTTCCTATCAAGAGTTTGAAGTCGTGGGTGTTCTTGCTAATATTTGTGTTTTAATAACAGAGCATTTTCGAGGAAATTCAGTGTACTGGCAAGGAAATGTCGCTGCAAAACTGCAACTGGAAACGTGCCGTTAGACGATACCCGTGCAAGCATTACTCTGACGCCGGTGTCAAGTGCAACGTGCCACACAAGAAGGAGATAGATAAATTGAAGGTAAGGAGGGCGAAAGGAAATGAATGGAACGTTGGAAATGAGGAATGAATGAGCATGGAAGAGAGGGGAGAACGAAGAGAGGAAGGAACCAAGGAATAAAAAATGCAAGCCATAAAGGAAGGGAGGGTGGAAGAGAAGGAGGGTAAAAAGAATGCTGGTGAAGATAATGCGAGGATAAAAAAATTCGTGATCCAATAGAAATAACTACATCGACCTACATATATTTAACAGGTTCGCTTGGCTGGTGCACCGCGTAATTATTTAGGAAGAGTTGAGGCGAAGATCAACGGCGAATGGGGCATGATATGCGGAGACCGCTGGACAATGAAGAACGCGATGGTGGTTTGTCGACAACTAGGACTAGGTTTTGCGAGCAAAAACTACAGCCACGCCCATTTCAATAGAAATGGGACGACATTGATGAGTGGCGTGACGTGTTTCGGAAACGAGACCTCCATTGGCCAATGTCTTCGTCATAATTCGAGCAACGTGAACTGCTCTTCTTTAAGAAGCGTTGCAGGAGTTAGATGTTGGAAAGGTAAAGTGTTGCCATATTTTTAGATGAATAACAATTGAGAATGCCATATCATGTTTTAATGCCTATCTCATGTTACTCTACAAATCAAAGCCACTCGTATTATCAATTCTACTGAATATTATAGTCATACACTAAACAATTTCAAAGCCTAGGCTTCTTAAAATTTAAGGATATTGTTTTTTCTTTATAATGTGTTATTGCTACTACCTAGTGTATTTAATAACTTTTTTAGGTTGTAACTCCATGACACGCAGTCACGAAATATAGCCCACCGTATACTGTGTCTTAGACTTAGTTAATGACGGGATTTTATTAAGAACGAAGCAACATTGTGATAATGTTGTTTGATGCGGTAATACCGTGGCTTAGACTTAGTTAAAGAGTGAGTGTCAACCGTCGTGCATTGCGCGTTTGTGTTTATCTTTCCATACGATAACGAAGTGTTTAGTACTTCGTTGTCAACTTGATGTGGTATAAATACTTCGGAAATTGACCGAGTCTTCTCAGAAAACCCTATAGAGGCTTTCTTATTGATCCACAATACAAATCCATCGACTCGCAACCTGATTTTTTGTTTGAACCTCGTCACTTGGTCTTCCACGCTTCGCGTCTGTCAAGGTTGACATAATTCGAAACGAAAGTGCATAGAAAATGCAGAAATAATTACTTTCTAAGGTATATCTTCTTTCAATTAAAAGACAAAATGAATAATTTATATCAAGGATTGACAAGATATTTACGGATGAGTTCATCAAGGGAATTTCGTGCTTCGAAAAATGGCCGACCGAGCGTGCAATGCGTCACGGTTGACACTCACTCTTTAATGACGGGTACCCCTAACCCATACATTTGGTGATTGCGTGTCATAGAATCGAAACCCTTTTTTACCCCTGTTTCAAAAAAACATTATAATTCATGAAGGAAAAACAAAGAGAATCAATGGCATGACGGATATTTTATATGTGATAAAAATTCATCCTAATTTACATAAACTTTTCCTTCAATTTCATTTCATTTAAAAAGAAATTTCATTCAAAATATTCTTATCTTCTTATTAGCAAATCAAAAGAAACCGCAAAAGTAGACATATATTTAGAAATATTTACCTTACTTATCCACCAGAATTGCTTACAAATTGGGTTTTTTTTTTCATGTTAATTTATTTATATACTTTATTTGTGCTATACTGTGTCTCCAATTAATCAATCGACGGTCGCCTGACTCGATCAACCTTTCGGTTACTTCAGGAACCATGATTACCTTGTAAATATTATAATTAGGTCAATGAATTGATTTGAATAAATCTTCTTCATCTTCTTTATGTAGTAGTTAAAACATGAGCGGCCGATGTTTGTGGGCAGTTACAATGGCAAGCCGTTGTAACTGCCCATAAACATCGACCGCGAATGTTTTAACGAACTTCTAAAATATATAATAGAATATAATAGAGTAGTATAATAGAATATAATAGAATATATAATACATACTTTGTTTGGAAGTTGTAGAAACGGTACAAACAAATTATTTTAACTCCGCAAAAGCTCAATTTGAGCAAGTTAACTTTGATGTTTTATTAATCAGCAAGTTAACTTTGATAAAACATTGATGTTTTATTAATCAATGTTTTATCCTGTGTTAAACATGCTGATTAAATATTAATTTCTTTTGAATTTTCTTCATGAATTATTAATGAATTTTACAAATATTTATAATCTTTGTCAATTTCTGATAAAAATTCCTAAAATTATCACCAACTAAAGTTTCATCTTGATACCTTTTCACCTGCAAAAGTTGGTTTACTACTCACAGAAAATGACATCAACCCAGGGACACGCAAATACGTTGCACAGGAGGAAGTTGACTCAAACATCAGTAATATTTCCACAGCTAATCATTCAAGCACCACAAAAAACATACCCTCTAACGAGTGACGTCACTACTGCTGCTGTTTCGGTCCCAGACTCCGGAAATTTTTTCTATCAAAAAGCAATGTTTGAACGTCGAAAAAGCACTTTCGCGTACCGTGATTGAAAATCCGATAGCAACATAATATCCAGAGCTTCACGAAGTACCAAGTGGCACTTTAAACAGACACGTTTAGAAAATATTCGTTCAATTCTCAAACTCTATTCGTATTTCACTGTTCATCACTGTGCAACATCTCTTCGTGTCCCTGGGTTTGATGTCACTTCCTCGTGTGAATTGTGAACCAACTTTAGCAGTGGAAAAGAATGAAACTTTAGCCGATGATAATATTTAGCAATTTTTATCAAAAAGTGCTGCAAAGATTATAAATATATAAAAACCCAAACATGACATAGGACTTTAAAGAAAAGCAATACAGTAAAAACCCGCGTATAAGAACCTAGATTTTAAGAACCTGTTAGGCTAAGATTTTCCATTTAGATCCCTTTACATAAGAACCTGTTTTAGGCTAAAATTTGAAAGCAGGTTCTTATTTTATCAAATAGAGTCAAAACTAAAAATTTATAAATCGAAGAAAATAAACTCTACAAAGTAATGAAAATGAGCCAGAACCAAACAAATAGTGTATATATGTCTACAGTTGTATACGTTATTTTGTTCCATTGAATTTACACACAGTAAGCTGTAAATTACATACAGTGTAGCTTTAAAGTGCATATAGAGAAAATTTATGCATAATTTATATAAATAATAGACCAAGTCGCTTTTTTTCTTAAGAAAATAAGAACCTGTTTAAGAACCTAAATAGCCTAATTTTGCAGTAAACACCATTTATATTAAGAACCTTTTTAGGCTAACTTGGAAAAATCTAGGTTCTTATACGCGGGTTTTTACTGTACTGATGTTCAAGCGCATTTTGTTGCTCGGGATGTTTCAATGAAGATACCTCTTATTTTCATTCAAATCAACTCAGAAATTCTCCCGCCAAAACGAAGCGACCCGGAAAAACGTAAAAAACTCGGCTATGCCTCGTTTTTTCAACACACTTCTCAGTAAAGTTGTAAAGTTTTTGCTCCAGACAAGCCTCGAACCCTGCACAACCTTCTGAATACTAGAGCCAGACGCTCTAACCATTGAGCCACTAGAACTCAGATGACAGGGCAAGCTTAATTATACCATGGATAGTGGAAAGACTGGATAGGAAACTAAGATCACGTGTAACGTTTCCAGCGTGCTGATTGGTTAAGGCACTAGTTGATCGCGTGAAAACCTAGTTGAAAATCGTGACATCATAAAATCTCCATAAATCGCAACTTTTAGCAATAATACAGCTAAAAATGATAGTCAAACAACCAAAAAATATAACAATGCCACTTTACGATGGAATATATCCGACTACCATTACTTATTTTAGGCGAAAAGTTCCAACTTTAGATGGCGAAAAACAACGGTAGTTTCTTCACAACAAAAAGAAAACAGCTGAAACAAAGCGAACAACATTTACCTCGAACACTTTATAGTCGTGGCTTAGGCAGGTTTGTGAGACGAGGGAAACTTTTTGGATAATGAGATCATTATAGCTACCTGAATACGAAAATATGGAGAAGTCAAAGAGAAACTCAGCAAAATCTGCATACTCGTGACATCTTTGTGATATCACGATTTTCAACTAGGTTTTCACGCTGACGTAAGCTATTTTCCTATCCAACTTTTTATTATACATGATTATACGGTATTTAAACCCGGCACGAGTCGCGCCATGTGTTCACAAGTACTTGTTAGACTAAAAGTCTTGTTGTGTTCAGAAGGTTTTTCTGAGTATTGACAACTTAGCACAGCTTGCACAGCAAAACCTTTACAACTTTACCGTAACTTCAAGCTGCAACTACCGCTTAACGAACAACATTTGACTGAAATTGACTGTCACAACACGACGGCACGACTCGTCCGAGTTTAAATACCGTAATCAACCTTGCCCTCACGTGTCAAGACGCAATATTATATGACCGATTATAAGCACAATGTTTTGGTAGCTTATCCAATTTTCATTGCAAAAGCCAGTTTGCATGCACTCATAGATATTTTAACATTTCAAGATAATTTTTTTATAAAACGACGGATTACGTTTTTTGGCATGTCCTGTTAATTTAATTAACAGACGTTTATAAGAAATTGTGTTCATATACCTTGATGCCCTTTTGTAATTGTGCATTTTTAGCAACGGCGCGTGGTGCCCTAATTTCGCAAAAATTATTATCAGAAATCGCCGGTAAAGCACTTCTGGGCTTTGCAAAATTAAAAAATTTCCTTGCGGGGCATGCCCTCAGACCGAACTAGTGGGGGTACACCACAACGTGCTGATTCTTCATGTGCGCCCCACCTATAGAACAACCCTGGACCCGTCACTGTCTGAGTGGCTCAATAGTTAGAGCGTCTGGCTAGCATTCAGACAGTTGCTGGTTGAGTATTGATAACTTAACACAGCTTGCACAGTAAAACCCGCTTTACAACTTTACTAGTTGTGTCTACCTAAATGAACTACAATTCTCGATGTTTTCTCTTGTTTGATATGTTACTTCAACACAAAATTTGATATTTTACTTCATGACAGTCATATCATAATTTCTATTCTCTCCTCCTTCAGAAGCCCCTGACCTGGTTTGGGACTTGAAAGAGTTAACTAAAACCATGCGCATCGACTTCATCAGACTTGGTGCCCTTCAGTGCGCGTACGACGAGAAATGCCTTGCTTCCAGCGCTAACAAATTCTACGGGCACTTTAGATGGCGTCATGACAGACGTCTCCTTCGCTTTTCTGCCAAGGTCCACAACGTGGGCACTGCACCGTACCGGCCATACCAAGCGAGAAGCTCGTGGCAGTGGCATTCGTGTCACAGGCATTATCATTCCGACGAGGAGTTTTGTTTGTATGACTTAATAAGTAAGTAAACCTGGACGCTATATAGTAGTTAACCCTTTACTCCACAGCATCAACATACAAATTCCCAAATGTTTATTGAACATTTTTAAACGTTCCTTTTGAAGAAATATTTTAAACTGTGGAACCGTTGTTGAAGGCTCGCTCTTGTTTTTTATATATATATATATATATATATAATATATATATATATATATATATATATATATATATATATATATATATATATATATATATATATATATATATATATATATATATATATATATATAGGTAATATTGGGCATTTCACTCGATTGAACAACAGGTACTAAGGATTTATGGTGAAGGAAAATTTCGAGTGTGGAAATATATACATTTTAAGACCTAACCGGGACCAGTTGCGAAAAATGCAACTTAGCGGCCTTCCGGTCAGGAATTGAACCCGCGACCCTGCGATGCTAGTGCAGTGCTCTGACCACTGAGCTACGGAAGCCGTTGCCGAGAGCCTAGTCACGAGTCCTGTATATAACGGTGGTAATGCCGGGATAAGATTCTGGTATATTATAGGTAATATTGGGCATTTCACTCGATTGAACAACAGGTACTAAGGATTTATGGTGAAGGAAAATTTCGAGTGTGGAAATATATACATTTTAAGACCTAACCGGGACCAGTTGCGAAAAATGCAACTTAGCGGCCTTCCGGTCAGGAATTGAACCCGCGACCCTGCGATGCTAGTGCAGTGCTCTGACCACTGAGCTACGGAAGCCGTTGCCGAGAGCCTAGTCACGAGTCCTGTATATAACGGTGGTAATGCCGGGATAAGATTCTGGTATATTATAGGTAATATTGTAACTGGTCCCGGTTAGGTCTTAAAATGTATATATTTCCACACTCGAAATTTTCCTTCACCATAAATCCTTAGTACCTGTTGTTCAATCGAGTGAAATGCCCAATATTACCTATAATATACCAGAATCTTATCCCGGCATTACCACCGTTATATACAGGACTCGTGACTAGGCTCTCGGCAACGGCTTCCGTAGCTCAGTGGTCAGAGCACTGCACTAGCATCGCAGGGTCGCGGGTTCAATTCCTGACCGGAAGGCCGCTAAGTTGCATTTTTCGCAACTGGTCCCGGTTAGGTCTTAAAATGTATATATTTCCACACTCGAAATTTTCCTTCACCATAAATCCTTAGTACCTGTTGTTCAATCGAGTGAAATGCCCAATATTACCTATAATATACCAGAATCTTATCCCGGCATTACCACCGTTATATACAGGACTCGTGACTAGGCTCTCGGCAACGGCTTCCGTAGCTCAGTGGTCAGAGCACTGCACTAGCATCGCAGGGTCGCGGGTTCAATTCCCAGCCGGAAGGCCTTAAAGTTGCATTTTTCGCAACTGGTCCCGGTTTGGTCTTAAAATGTATGTATTCCAACACTCGAAATTTTCCTTCACCATAAATCCTTTCTATATACATATATATTTATATATATATATATATATATATATATATATATATATATATATATATATATATATATATATATATATATATATATATATATATATATATATATATATAAATCTGAAGTATATAAGTATCTGAAGAAGGGGCTGTGCCCTGAAACGTAGTATATAGATATAGATATAGATATAGTCTTCCATCGTGTCTCAGATGAATTATGCGCACTGCATTAACTGAGCTCTGTTTACTGGGCAATCAATGAAGGAAATTAGCACACTCCAGATGGGATAAATTATGTAATTATTTTCTATAATGTGAGAGCCAGAAAACGTCAGATAGCAGAAGAACATAATCTAAGTAATATACATGTAAATTAGTTATCACATGACACCTGAAATCCCATGCCACGACAGACCCCCTTCCGGTTATGGTAATATGACATTGAGGGTCACAGAGTCTCTACATTAGCTATTACACTATTCACATTAATAAAATATAAATTCGACAGATGGAAGATATAAAAATCTTATTTGCTTGCAAATATTTCATATATATATATATCGACATTTACTTCTGTTTCGACATTTACTTCTGTTTCGACATTTAGTTTTGTTTTTACATTCAGTTTCGTGTTGCACTTAATTGTGGGCCACCGTAAAGACTAGAGTGTTTATTTTTTGTTACTGACGTTATAATAACTTTTGCATCTGATACGAGGCGGACCATGATGGCCTCGGGGGAAGGGGAGCGTTTAACATTGCTTTTACATCCCGAATATGCGAGTTAAAATCCCGCTCCAGTCAATAATTTCCCGTTGACTTAGCAGTGTTGGGAAATAATGACGATACATTTTCATGATTCTGAAACAGTAAATAAGAATTATGATTTCCAAGATAAACCAGCGCAGTACAATTCATGACTTTTCACTCTCTTGTGTTTAGGTGAGGACACCCACCAGAAAGTCGCCGAAGGTCACAAAGCGAGCTACTGCCTCGAAGACACCAAATGCGATCCCGGAGTCAAGCAGACGTTCAACTGCACGGGCGGAGGCGCGCAAGGCATCTCGGTCAATTGTCATGACAACTACGACTACACGCTGGACTGTCAGTGGGTTGACGTAACAGATCTTAATTTTAAACCATCGCGAACGTACATGCTTCGACTTGTCGCCAATCCATCTTTGAAAGTTGCCGAGTCGGACTATACTAACAATGTGGCATTGTGCAAGTTCTCCGATTATGGCTCCTATGTGTACAACAGAGAGGAATGCTTTTTGGGTAAGTCAGAAGTTGGTGATATCTCTATTTAAATAATAGAATACCCGGCCGGGTCTCTATAACGTGATCGAAACCCGAGTGACGTAATACAAACACGAGAAAGTGTAGGGAGAAGCACGAGCCGCCGAGGCGAGTGCTTTCCGAACTTCTCGAGTGTTTTTGTGTCTACTGCGCTTGCGCTAGTAAGTAAACCGTGAGCTAAAGTAAATAATAAATCGCTACCGTGAGCTAAAGTAAATAAATCGCAGTTTAATATGTTTAGCAGTCCCTACAAGCAATAAGTTGTACCGCAATGGTTGTACGAAGCCTGGAGCTAACATTGTATACAACCTAAAACTGAGCCTATTTTAACAAGAAATACTGAGCGGCGGGCACGCAATCAAATACGATAGTCACACTAAAGAAGAAATAGCCATTAAGACATGCGCTCAAATTAAACCATGAAAACAAACAAATTGTCAAATTGTTTTGCATCAATTACACTATGCCCACCAAGGTGCAGAAAAGTGTAAGTTGAGGGCCAAGGGATCCGTATTCTGGGCCAATATTTATCGCGATGTTGATGAGATGGTCAAGAGCTGTGTTCCACGCCAACGTCACCAGAATGTGAATACCAAGGAGCCTCTCATATCCCATGTGGTTCCACCGAAGCCTTGGCATACATTAAGTTCGGACCTCTTTTATTGGAACAATGCTAATTATCTGTTGGTTATAGACTACCATATAGCAAGTTCCCCGTGGTGCGTAAGCTACCTAACATCCAGCCAACCACCATTGTTGCCCACCTCAAGTCTATCTTTGAGGAGCATGGAATCCCAAGTAAGTTGATATCCGACAATGGTACTCAGTATACATCATCTACTTTGCAAGAGTTCAGCTGTGCTTATGGTTTTACACATGTTACATCAAGCCCTCTCTACCCTCAAGCCAATGGTCTTAGCGAAAGAACAGTTTAAACGGTGAAGCATCTCCTGCAGAAGTGTAAGAAATCTGGCCTTGATCCTCACTTAACTACGCTGTGTTTACGAAGTACTCCTTTGAGCCATGACCTTCCATCACCTATATACTGAGTTGTTAAATTCGAGAGTTTACCAAACCAATTTGCCAGCTGTGTCTAAGTTGCTGTTGTCTTTCTCTGATAGAGGGGTTGTCAATACTATGCTCCAAGCCTCCAGCGCAGAGCAGATCAGCAGAAGACTCAGCATGACAAGTCATCAAAAGTGCTGCCCTCACAGTCCGCAAGATCCTGTTCGTATTTTCAATCATGTGAGTCGAAGTTGGCAACCAGATGTTATCCAGAGTGAAGCAAAGAGCCCTCGTTCGTATCTGGTAACCACCGGAAATGGCAACGTGCTTCGGAGAAACCGCAAACATCTTCGCCCTACTGGAGAGAGTTTTAGTTGTAATGGCGACGTCCGATTTGGTGATCACACCCAGCAGTCTGAAGTGCAAATCAGAAGTGAAGATTCGCAAAGTAGTGATACCACCAGCCCAGATACTGTGGTTCCAAGTATGACGGTCACAGGTCTAGTCGGAGAAAGAAAGCCCCCGAGAGACTGAACTTGTGAGAGTTACTGAGAAACTGACTGGGATACATTATTTGCTAGATACATTTAGACACACAGTATACATACAATAATGTAATTCGTTGCTAAAAGTCTCGACAGTTCACCACCTTTTCGCTTTACTATATCCAAAACAATGCCTACGAAGCACTCTACTTTTCTACAAAACAACACTTCAAAGAGAACGCACTTTTCACGATACGAAAACATATAATTAATACGCACTCATTGTATTGTATGCTATCATCGTGACATCGCGTTCAAGTATCCTATCATCGTGACAACTTATCATATAGCGTCTCTTAAGACCCGTTCACACGACGATTTTTGCTGCGAATTTTATCGCGCACGCACTGCGATTTCAAACCGCGTGTTTGAAATATTTTTTCTCTTTCCCTTTGTTACTCCGGGGTTACGCTTGGAGTGCCTGGCCGCCATTTGTGCGCGTGAAATCAGCCTGTGTATGTGAGGGGGTCTGCTCTAGCGTATTTTGGTGCTTTTTCACATCAGATCGCAGCGAAATCGCTGCGAAATTCGAGCAAACTCGAAATCACGGCGATTTGCTGCGATTTCAAAAGAACAAATCGCAGCGAAATCGCCGGCTGTTCACATGCGCGGTTTGAAATCGCAGTGCCAGCGCGATAAAAGTCGCAATCAAAAATCGCCCGTGTGAACGGGCCTTTAGGCTAGCAGTAGAAACATATACGCATAGCGTACCTATTTTTATTACTTCACGAGGGTTTTGATTACGTTATAGAGACCTGGGCAAACGTATTCTATTATTTTTATAAAATAATTAAGAAACAAATGCTCATACTTTGAATAATTATGACGCTTTTGATTTAATGCAAATTTTTATTAGTACCAACGTCATTCCTAATCGAGACCAGCAAGCTGACCAATCACAGCGCGCGTAGAGTAAAATTATTTTATGAAACAGAGGGTGCTTTTGGGGGTAAATCAGAAGGATCAGAAATAGGTGGTATCTCAGATACTAAAAATGTTCATTGTGCAAGATCTCCGATTATAGCTCCTCTGTGTACAACAGAGGGGGTTACTTTTTGGGGTAAATCAGAAGTGTAGGCGGTATCTCGGATACAATACTGTTCAGAGCTTCATTGTGAGAGATCTCCGACTATGATTCCCATACGTATAACAGAAGGTTATAGTGCGAACGCAGTAGTCCGCAATGGCTGTGGAAACGCGCGAGCACCGTAATTTCCGGGATTTCAGTGTTTTGATTACCCAACAACTACAACACTACATCGTTCTGCTTCATTTCCTAGAAACTTGTAAAAGTGGCGTGCGCTCGCATCACGGCGTTGGTAATTTCGCCTGCTGTCACTTCCCGTTCGTCTATAACGGCGAATCACAGAGAAGCTGCCTCGAGGATGAAAAAACTGGACAATTTTGGTGTGCCACGACGTCAAGATACGACGTGGACAAGTTGTGGGGTTATTGTTAAGCACGGTAAGATGATATGTAAAATAGCATAAGCCAATTGTCATGAAACTGATCGGATGTCAAAATACCATACCTCCGTGGAGTAATATGTAGGATATCATTCAATATATATTTTTAACTTAGCTAGCTCAGCATCTTTATCGTAATGGATCATCGTCATTAATATTTACATTATATATTACCATCACAACCACCACTAATCATCATGATGTTCACCATCATTACCATCACCACCATCATAATCGTCATGATAACTACCACTCGCCATCATCACAACCACCACTAATCATCATCATGTTCACCATCATTACCATCACCACCATCATAATCGTCATGATAACTACCACTCGCCATCATCACAACCACCACTAATCATCATCATGTTCACCATCATTACCACCACATCAAAGGGGTGCTCCAGTCAATATACAAGTGGAGTTAAATGAAAGATCTTACTGACTTTAGTTTCAGCATTAAAACCAATTAAGTTAAGAATATATTGCAAGTTGAAGTTGGAGAGTTTGTCCATATTTGTTTCTCAAATCTGACGTTACACCCACAACAGCCATCACCATGTGATCGCATTGTGCATTGTGAACCAATGCCAGGAATATGTGTCAATGATGTGATTATCCAACCGGCTCCGGTTGCACGTGATCTCGGTGTTGCTGTTGATAGACATTTAAAATTAAATACTCTTGTAAATAACATTTGTAAATCGGCCACTTTGGCTATCAGAAATATTGGCAAGATCAGGAAATATTTGAGTAAAAAGGACTGAGAAGTTGGTGTATGCATTCATAACATCAAAATTTGACAGTTGTAATAGCATCCTATATGGCTTACCAGAAAATGAATTGAGCAAGTTACAGCGAATTCAAAATACAGCTGCTAGACTTGTGGCAGGGATTAAAAAATCGGAGCACATCTTCCCTGTGCTACGTAATCTTCACTGGTTGCCGGTGAGATCAAGGATTGTTTTTAAGATTACTTTCAAGGCTTTGCATGGCCAGGCGCCTGTTTATATTACTGATTTGCTAACTAAATATAAACCTACTCGTGCTTTGAGATCTGACCGAGATCTGCTACTTGAGCCAAAATCCAAAACGGTGACTCATGGAGACAGAATATTCTTGGTTGCAGCACCAAAACTGTGGAATTCAGTCTTTATCTTATAATGTAACTGTAATTAGTTTTATAAGTAACATTAAGAATATATTGTTGTAAGAGCATTGAGACTATTGTATAATGCTCCTAATACGTCTTATTATTATTATTATTATTATGAAAACAACGCCTATAAAGAAGCACTCAATGACGTCATATTTTACAAAACAAATATGGCGTCAAAATCCTCAAAATTTTGCACAAATATATGCACAAATAATTTCATGTTATGAGGGACCCTAATACTAAGGTTGGGGTTAGTATTAGTGTTGAGGTTAGTATTAGGGTTGAGGTTGGGGTTAGTATTAGGGTTGGGGTTAGTATTAGGGTTGAGGTTAGTATTAGGGTTGAGGTTAGTATTAGGGTTGGGGTTAGTATTAGGGTTGGGGTTAGTATTAGGGTTGTTGGGGTTAGTATTAGGGTTGTTGGGGTTAGTATTAGGGTTGAGGTTGTTGGGGTTAGTATTAGGGTTGTTGAGGTTAGGGTTAGTATTAGTGTCCATCGTAACATGAAATTATTTGTGCATATATTATATATTAGACATGAACTTATTACCAAAATTTTCAACTTCAGCTAGTCATATCTTCTTACCTAAATTGATAGGAATGCTGAAACTTCACATGAACCTCATAAACTCCACTTGTATTTTGGCTGGAGTACCCACTCATACTAGTCGGGTGGCTTAACGTCAAATTTTGTTACTATCGTTACTGGTCGGAAAAAAGATCCAAACTTTTCTCAGATCTTCAACTGGTTATTAACTTTGAATTTTTTATAGGAACCCAAAATTTAATTGCTTTAAAGCTATTTCAGGGTGGAGTTTTTGTTTTTTTGTCAATTATGTTTCTTTAAAGAAAAAAATGTCAAAATTTAGCATCTCGGCTCCACAAAACGAATCACGCCAAAACGAATCACATTTCCGCCTTCTGTACGGCAAATCCATCAAGAGAAATCAAACTTTTAAATTGTGAGATATTGTGACTGTGCATGCGCATTGTGGATTTTATCAAACTTCCTTAGACTATAACTTCATTACTATGCAACTTACAGTATTGTGCAACACCGGTAGCTCATTTTGCTCCTTTTTCCGTGTAGTTTTTATTGGTATGATCCAAATTCCTGGAAGGGATATTCTAAAATTTGACATTTTTATCTTTATAAGGAAACATATACAGTGTGTATCAAAAAAAACGCTACCCTTAGAAAATGAATTAGCATTCTTAAAGAGACCTATTGTAATTTAAAAAAAAATTATACACCTGGGAAATTAAGATGGTCCAAGCGCTGCGTTAATCAAGAAGAGAGAAAGCAGTTTTCAATACGAATGCAATCCAAGTTATTTTTTACGCATTCGTTGCTCAGAGGTGTCTAAGCCTTCAAACTATTACAATGGGTTCTTTGAAAAAAATGCTAATTCACAGTTGCTTCCAGTAGCGGGTTTTTTGATACACACTGTAGACAAAAAACAAAAGTACCCTGGAATAATTTCAAAGCAATTAAATTTTGGGCTCCTATTAAAAATTTCAAAGTTGATAACCAGTTGAAGGTCTGAGAAAAGTTTGGTGCTTTTATCCGACCACTAACGATGGTTTCGTTAAGCCACCTGACTATACGTTGTTTTCTGCAAACAGTGTGACTAATTTATTCTTCATAACAATAAAGCATTAATACGGATAGAAACGACCAGTTTCAGCGCGTTCATCAGTTTTTACCCTTCTCGTTACAGGTTACAACGAATGATCAACACCCAAGAGAATTTCCTTAAATACTCAATTGAGCTTACAACAGTATACTACGTGTTCCCAGGCCAAGAAACTACGCCAAAATATTTATAATATAGATTATAAATAAGAGATCAATCATTGCAAACCTTCACTAGGCTTGCGATTGCCATAAATATCATATGTATATATAGTCTGTATTTTAAACCGGATGTTCAAATCATTCAATCTCAGTTCGTTGTAAAAGAATACCAGAGCTGTACTATTGACACAACTATATTACAAAAAGCAAAATAAATATAATACCATTATGTTTCAGTCAAAATCGTCGCAATGGAGGAACCAGGTGGAAATCTAGTTACGAATATTATATAGCTTCAGTTACGAATATTATATAGCAAATAGCTTTAGAAAGAGCCATAACACAACATAATTTTTTATATCAGAGTGACAAAGTACAATAAATGAAGGAGGCATATATAGCTAAACTGTTAGATAAATAGAAAGTGACATAGTGTTACGAAGGAAATTATGTCACTCTATTTATGTAACAGTTGAGCTATAGACCTCTTTCATAATGGCGGCCAATTTAAATATTCCTTTGTGTGCATCCACTATCTCGAAAGAAGACTGGATCGAGCAACTATTGTTCAGAAAATGAAGCCGAAAGTCCGCCATTACTAAGGGACCAACTGAGGATCCTATGAGGTTTTTTGTTGGATTATGTGCTCTTACCATCGACAAAATAAAATAATTTTACTATAAAGAGGACCAGAAGACATTTTTCAAATTACTGGGTAAAACGATTCATGGCCTACCTACAGATTTACTGCGACTTTGGTCCCTTAGTAATGGCAGCCGTTGGCTCTAATTATCCAGTAAGAGAAGTCTAATATGAGACGTCAAATTTGGTTCAAGATTTTACGCATTTAATGTCAACAAAACAAACGAGGTCATAACGGGTAATTTTGATGCACACACTGATCTCAAAAATAGGACTGGATTGAGCTTTCTATTGTATCTGATGAGCTGATTTTGAAGCTTGCATATTTGCATAATGTAAATTGACGAGAGATCATTAGAAGCTCCACGTTTGCAAGCAAATCAAACTGTGACGCTTGCGAAATAGGTTTAGTGTCTGGCCAATATAGTTTCTTGTCAGCAATTCAAAATAATTTTTGCTTCCTAACGAGGTCGTACAGGCTAATTTATATGCGCACAAAAGAATATTTAAAATGGTAGCCATTATGAAAGAGGTCTCATTAGTTTCACTTTATCACTTTCTACTCATGTAACAGTTTAGCTATTTATGCCTCCTTCATTCTTTGTCACTCCGATCATCTTATGAGTTTAGTAACGAAACGTTAGTATTAATATTTTTTTTAATTATGTTGTGTTATGGCTCTTTTTACAGCTATTTGCTCGGCAACAATACTCCTAACTAGACTACCATTATGTTGTCGTGAAAGCGCATGCAGTCGTGAATGGTTTTCTTTAATTCTGTTCTAAAATTAACCTAGACTCAAGCATTTTTGCGAAAAATATCATCAGTGTAACATGGCTAAGTGACCCCTAGGGATAAATACCCTGGTTTCTTACACAATATTCAAAGAGCGGGTGTGAACCGTAATGCATTTCGCGCTCAGTAGGCCATTTTTGTATCTGCGCAACGCGCAGATATATTGCTATCGTGTTAATTGTGGTTCTGTTAACTTTTTCGTGTAACCGCTGACCTGTAATGTGTGCAGTAGTGCGACTGTTTATATTTCTTCGCAATGTTAGTATGAACTACGGAGCGAGACCTGACCTGATATAAATGGTAACTATTTTAAACATGTCTTCATAGGAAATAAATACATTCCACCTCTTCGGAAGACAAAAACGAGTAATCAAGTAAAATTAACCGTCTGGCGTCAGACAAAGTAAAATCGTCTGGACTTATAGTAAACTACCACAATTTTTGTGCGTTATATTGACAAAAGGTTTTCAACTCGTTGGGCGCAGCGACCGTCTTCAAATTAGGCCATACATTCCACCTCTTCGGAAGACAAAAATGTTGACAAAATATTGAAAAAGATTCTCACAGATCTTGACAAGATTCCCAGTGCTGGCTTTGGCGCGGATACATGTACGCATAGAGGACGTTTTGTTGGATTTTGCTATATCCCGAGTATAAGTATTTCATGTTCTCCGTCGCCCAGCTGCAATGACGATTGTCAATTAACATTCTTTGACGAATCGTTAACATTTGGGTTAGGGAACATACTTTGGCGATTGGTTAACGTTTATACCCCTAACCCCCCCAATACAATATTATTGATATATATTCTACATGAAGTGAACAGTTGAGTGACAAAATGTTTTAGGATTTGAGCTTTGCGTTGATGTTTTATGAAGATTTGTTTTTCCGAAATGCTAATGATGATTATGTCGTCAAATCAGAAATTTGGCTTTCTTTTCTGCTTTCCGTATGAATGACTGCAGGTTGAGGATTTGAGTGAAAAAGCAACCTCGTAATAATGATAATACTTTATTAATTTATAACGCGCAAATTCAATAAAGTTTTCAAATGCGCCTTACAATCTAAACACAATCACATAAATTATATGGATATCTAAAATATAAAAAATTAAAAAGATGAATAAAATGCTTGTCTAAAAAGAAATGTTTTGAGGGACATTTAAAAAAGAGGTGGTGATGTAATCGACCTAAGTTGCATTGGGAGTGTGTTCTATGGTTTCGGTGCAGCAGCTGAAAACGACCTGTCCCCCAGAGTTGGTAGTTCTCACAGATACTTTCGTTGAAAAATGGATCAGAGAGTAAGTTCACTATAAAAATACAAAGAGCGAAAATTCGCGTGGCAGCCATATTGGGCGCCTGGTCTTATCTCCGCCTGGTCTTATCTGAGGGTCTTATCTCCGCTACCCGCCAGCCCCCGCCCCGAAGGAACTAGTGGCCTATGAGCAAATACAAGGCATTGACGAGCAAATACATGACACTCGTACCAGCCCACTGGATGTGGGATTGTTAACACGTTACGATATGTTCGATTATCCGCTCTTTTTAAGAAAACTACGTTCGCTAGCAGGATTTGTAAACAGATAATTTATCTTTGTTTTAATATATATTGTAGCTTTGGGAGTTGATTATTTCTCAAGAAAACGTTCGTCGAAGACAGCCGAAAGTTCCTGTTTTTGTTTACAAGATGGTATCCGTATTACGAAAATTATATTTTTGGGCATGTTCGATTATCCGCGATTTTAAAGAGAACTAAGTTAGCTACCGGGATAAAGCTGTACGTATGTTGTAAATAGATCATTTAACTTTCCTTTGATATACTCTATAGCTTTGGGGGTAGTTTATTTCTCAAGAAAACGTTTGCCAAAGGGTTAGGACCTTTGTTGTTTTGGGGTCGGTTACAATCTAATTAACTAGGAGGCTGGTATACGAGGGTTCAACGTGTCAGCTATTTGCTCGTTAATTCACTCTATTTGCTCGTCAATGCCTTCTATTTGCGCCTCCTTATAAGGAATACGTACTAGATACCCCTATGGGTACGAGGTTGGTGAAAAAGTTGATAAAATCTCTAGAATAGCCAAGGGGGGTGTGACACCTCCCAAAAATCTTTATACGAGTTTCAGTCGGTAGAAGTTATATTTTAGTCAGCAGAAATTCTATTTTAGACGTGTTCGATTTAACACGGACAAGTAGAATCATTAACTTTTAGCTCATCATGTTTTCATTTCGTATTGAGAGTGCGTTATTAACGTAGGACTAATTAACCATTTCACCAGCTGACCAGGGTCATTTTAGTAGGCACCCAACGGAAAGACAATATTTTGCAGTGGCGGATCCACGCACGCGCCCTCCTTTAAAATTCCGCAAACAAGTGTTTTCTGTTTTTTACCATGTCAAGACGAAGAAGTCGGAGTGATAAACGCAATATTATATGACCGATTTGTTTTGGTAGCTTATCCAATTTTCATTGCAAAAGCCAGTTCGCATGCACTCATAGATCTTTTAACATAGGTTCGCCTAAAGGCTAAAGTGTATATATTGGTTCTGTACAACTTCTGAGTTTATATTAAAGTGTTTCATAATCTTGATGCCCCTTTTTGTAATCGTACATTTTTAGCAATGGCGTGGTGCCCTTTTCAAAAAATCTTATCAGAATCAAAATCAAAGCACTTCTGGGCTTTGCAAAATTAGAAATTTTCCTGGGAGAGGCATGCCCCCAGAACCCCCTAGACAACGTGCTGATTGTTCATGTGCGCCCCCTCTTCCGAACAACCCTGGATCCGCCACTGTTTTTACAAGCTTCGAGCGATAGGATGTAGTCGGTACAAGCTAGTGCGTCAGTCGGCTGAAGTAAGCTTACACCACCCTGTAAAATTTTCTGAGTACGGCCCTGAGTATAGCGTTCAAGTATATCAACGTTTGAATTAAGTCAAATTTCTCTAGCAGCAGAATATTGTATCCGAAATGATGACTGGTCTGACGTCATATTATTAGTATTTCGGACAAACAAACTTTATAAAACATCAACACAAAGCTCAAATCATAAAACATTTTGTCATTCAACTATTCACTTCACGTAGAATCTATATTAGTAATATCGTATTTGAAGTGGTAGACATTTTAAATAATTTTGTTATATATATATATGTATATATATGTATATATATGTATATATAGGGCACATTTGTATATTTTGTATACTTTCGTATATTACGCTCACCGCTCATGTGGTTTGAGCGCTCTCATGGATTGGGTGGAGAGTCTCAGTGAGACGTTTACTGTTCGCATTACGCATCGCCCACTGCTCGCAGTTTGAGCGCTTTGGTGACTCCACAACGCAATCCTACAATGTGTAGCCGTACATAGTGGGTCCCAAGTCCACAGTTACCATAAAGCCATATGGTGATAGCCGGTAGGGCACATTTGTATATTTTGTATACTTTCGTATATTACGCTCACCGCTCATGTGGTTTGAGCGCTCTCATGGATTGGGTGGAGAGTCTCAGTGAGACGTTTACTGTTCGCATTACGCATCGCCCACTGCTCGCAGTTTGAGCGCTTTGGTGACTCCACAATGCAATCCTACAATGTGTAGCCGTACATAGTGGGTCCCAAGTCCACAGTTACCATAAAGCCATATGGTGATAGCCGGTAGGGCACATTTGTATATTTTGTATACTTTCGTATATTACGCTCACCGCTCATGTGGTTTGAGCGCTCTCATGGATTGGGTGGAGAGTCTCAGTGAGACGTTTACTGTTCGCATTACGCATCGCCCACTGCTCGCAGTTTGAGCGCTTTGGTGACTCCACAATGCAATCCTACAATGTGTAGCCGTACATAGTGGGTCCCAAGTCCACAGTTACCATAAAAGCCATATGGTGATAGCCGGTAGGGCACATTTGTATATTTTGTATACTTTCGTATATTACGCTCACCGCTCATGTGGTTTGAGCGCTCTCATGGATTGGGTGGAGAGTCTCAGTGAGACGTTTACTGTTCGCATTACGCATCGCCCACTGCTCGCAGTTTGAGCGCTTTGGTGACTCCACAATGCAATCCTACAATGTGTAGCCGTACATAGTGGGTCCCAAGTCCACAGTTACCATAAAGCCATATGGTGATAGCCGGTAGGGCACATTTGTATATTTTGTATACTTTCGTATATTACGCTCACCGCTCATGTGGTTTGAGCGCTCTCATGGATTGGGTGGAGAGTCTCAGTGAGACGTTTACTGTTCGCATTACGCATCGCCCACTGCTCGCAGTTTGAGCGCTTTGGTGACTCCACAATGCAATCCTACAATGTGTAGCCGTACATAGTGGGTCCCAAGTCCACAGTTACCATAAAAGCCATATGGTGATAGCCGGTAGGGCACATTTGTATATTTTGTATACTTTCGTATATATATATATATATATATATATATATATATATATATATATATATATATATATATATATATATATATAATATATATATAATATATATAGTAACATATTTTGTTTATTGTTGTTGTTAATTAGTTTTGTACATTTTATTCTGTATTATTATACAATACTCATACAATCTCGTTTGTGATTGGCTAAAAAAACCTACAGACAATTCTTGATGTCTTGCCACATACAAAATATCAAAAAATGTCTGTAGGTGACGTAACGTGTCTTTGCGTTGGCTTACTTCCTAAACTCCCTAAAGCCAAAGGCTTCTACATTTATAATCGTATAATATAACAATTATTGGATTCGGCTTACACATGTCTGTCAATGTTATCCGCCTCAGCCTTCGGCAGATAACATTGACCTCGGTCTGGATAATTCTTGCTCAGCCTCATCCAATAATTGTTTAATATTTGATATGTCTTGTACGACTCATTGGAAAGCAGACTTTTTATATAGTCTGAAGGACTACCGTATGTAAATAAGATTAAATAATAAGGAAAACGTGATCCATGAAGTATCTTATGTTACCAATAGTTAGTAAATATAATATTATATAGTAAGCTCTCCCAAGGACGTTTTAATATCGAGAGTAGAATCAAAATGGCGCCCAGTTGATCGGGAATTTTAACCCTCCAGTTATTAGATTTATGAATAAGAGGACCAAAAATTGCTGATAAAGGTTGACAAGTGGGCTAATACAGACAAAATGCCAAATACAGACAAAACGAAGTGTATGCTTATAACATCTTGGCAAAAACGGCTCCATCTACCAAAAAATGAAGATCTGTGTGTTAGCCTTAATGACATACCATTGGAAAATGTTACTTCAACCAAATTACTTGGCGTCACTCTAAATCATAATATGTCATGGGAGGATCATATAAACACCACTGTCTCAAAAATAAATAGGAATATAGCTCTACTTCGTAGAATTAAACGTTATTTACCATTACAGACAAGGAAACTATTTTTTAATACGCACATTCTTCCACATATGGATTATTGTTCTATTGTTTGGGGTAGTTCACCTCATATTAAGAAGATCGTATTAACTCAAAAGAGAGCAGCCCGTGTAATTTTAGATATCACAGACAATCCTTACCCTAGTAAGGACATGTTTTTGACACTAAAATGGATGCCTATTGTGGATCGTATTGATTATCGTAAAGCCATTATGGTCTTTAAAAGTCTTAATAATTTAGGTCCGGAGTATATGACCAATATGTTTAGGTTTGTCAGGCAAGTCCATTCAAGAACAACTAGATCGAGTTCTGCAAATGACCTGTACTTACCTCCAGGGAAACATAAACAAATATATATAAAAACTTTTGGATATAGCAGTGTAAAGATATGGAACACATTAAGTTCAAACATTAGAGAAAGTGTATCCCTAAATGATTTTAAGAAGAAATACTTAAGAAATTATTTTATAGCTACTAATTAGTATTAGTATATTTTATTTTGTTATTTTTACTACCTTTTGTAAATATTTTCACTTTGTATTTTTAACTTAAATAGCGAGGGCCCTGGGGAAGATAAGTCTTTGACTTACCAGGTATATTGGCTATGCAATATTTTAAACCCTCTTTAAATAAAGTTTATTGTATTGTATTGTATTGAGGCTAGTGAATTTAAAAATCAGGCTAATGATTTTTGAGGCAGTCTTATCCTCTGGGCAAATTAAGACAGACAGCTATAGGTATTGCTTGAATAGCCTCTTCTGAAAAATGTGTCCATTTTATAGTGTTTTTTGATTGACAGAAACAAGTGCTAAGAATCTTTGTGTTAAATTTTGTCCTGTGTCGAATGAGCAAGATAACTGCACTAGAAATTCCGTACACCCCCTTTTGCCTAGTGAACTGAATAATCCCCCATTCCCTTGTCCCAAAATTAAGTGACCCCCCTAAAATCCCCCCCCCCCCCCAGGTGATAAATAATGACTGGTCCCTAACCCCCGCCGAGAGTTAAAGAGCTAGAAACACTAGAAACGTTTCTAAGGATTATACTTAAAGGCCTTTTATTTAAAATAAATTTATTTTTTGACAGCAGTTCCCCTTTAAAGTGCCCATGATCCCAAATACGATATTACGGATATAGATGCTACATGAAGTGAAAAGTTGAATGCCAAAATATTTTATGATTTGAGCTTTGCGTTGATGTGCTATAAAGATTTGTTTGTCAGAAATGCTAATGAGTGTGACGTCATTTACGGCATCATTTCGGATACAATATTCTACTGTTAAAGCAAATTAATCTAACTCAAACGTTGATGTACTTGACCGCTATAGTAAAGATTTTATCAACTTTTTCACTCAATTCCTCAACCAGTCTATCACACGGAAAGCAGAAAAGAAAGCCAAATGCCGTAAATGACGTCACACTCATTACCATTTCTGACAAACAAATCTTTATAGCACATCAACGCAAAGCTCAAATCATAAAATATTTTGGCATTCAACTTTTCACTTCATGTATTTGGGGTCATGGGCACTTTAAAAATCCCGACCAACTGGGCGCCATTTTGGTTTTAGTCTCAAGGAAACAGCAAGATCTTAAAGGTCCTGGCAAAAGCATACTCTAGTCCTATATTTACTAACAATTAATACAAGACATTAGATCACTTCCTGATTGTTGGTAATTCTAGGTACAGTAGTAGGATATGCTCGTTAGTTTAGCCTTGGGCCTAGCATGTTCCTAACATTCGTTGGATCCTCTGGTGTGCCGTGGCTCGGCTCCACGCGGTGTCGGCAGCAAAGCAAGCGACGCATGGCCACCTTGATCTCGTTATTAAAGAGTACCAGAAGGATGGGATTGATGGCAGAATTCGTGTACATCCAGCAGAGGAAAACCTTGAAGTACCTCGGGTCGGTCTTGCGCGAGGCGAACTTGTGCAGCGTTTGCATGACAAAGAACGGTAACCAGCAGAGAATGAAAAAGCCGCCGATCAACGCGAGCACCATGGCGGCGCGCAACTCACGTTTCCTTCGCATGGTTTGGCGTTCGCCGTGCGCGACCGTATGTGTGACGGAGATGCTGCGAATTTGGGAGCTCGTCACGCGGTAGATGCGAAAATACGAGGTGAACATGACGGCCGAGGGCAGAACGATAACAAACAGCCACAAGGCAACCAGGTAGATCAACTCCAAGTCGTAAAAGGCGTTCGAAACGGCACCACTACGGCAAATGATGCTGGCCGGACGCCACGTTACAGGGGGAAAGGAGAGGATGACGCTGACGCACCACACGCCCGCGAGGACAGCTAAGGCGAGCGACGACGTTACCTTGGTGGCGTACGTGAAGGGCCACGAGATGACCAGATAGCGCGTGACAGCCACCGAGGTCAAGCTGAGCACGGAAGCTGCGCCGAACAGCACCCCGCATGGCGTCGTGAAGTAGCACATGCTGTTGCTAGGATACCAGTTGCGGTCGAAGAGCCCAGCGACCGACGTAGTCATCTTTAGCGCCGCGTTCAGGAAGTCCGAGATGGCCAGGTTAAGAATGAAATAGTTCGTGACATTGTCCAACAGTTGTTTCTTAAGGATGACGATCACGACCGACAGGTTGCCGAGCAGCGCGACGACGATGACAAAGATGAGATAGGTGGCCTGAATGATGTTGGACTGCGGGATTGTGGAGGTAACAGTTGCGGATATGTTACTAGACATGTGTCAGCGAGGACCTAAAATACATAAGAAATAGCTAGTGAGGGAGCGTTTAAGCGTAGTTTAATATGCAAGAGAAAACTTGCCAGTTCTGAGAGTATATTCTTGAGTCCCAACCCGGAGCAGTTGCGAGAATACAACTATATAAGGCCTTCAGGAGAAATTGAACCCGCAACATCTGGATCTCTAGATCAGCGGTCCGGCCGACTGAGAGCCGTTGTTGAAAGCTTGGACACGAGTTCAGTATTATAAGTATATAAGAGTAAGTTATACAAGTTGCAAAAAAGAGCCGTTCGAGTGAGAACGGGTTCAACGTACGAAATAAGATCAAAAGATAATATATTTCAAAATCTGAAATGGGAACCAATTAATATACTTAAAAAGCGAGAATATATAATATACATATCAAGAGAGAATACTAAAAATACATATATTACAAGATGAGACGACACTAGTATACAATGACAATTAAACATTGACAGAATTAGGCCAAACTTCTAGGTCAAAGGTCGAACTTCACATGTGCCGAACTCAATGCAAAAGACAACTCACACTCTCATTTGCATTGAGTTCGGCACATGTGAAGTTCGACGTTTGACCTGGGCCCCACAAAAGAAAAAGTGGTGCGGTGCCAATATTTGCGTTTAAAGGTGGTTTGGTATCGCGAATGAGTAGAGTTTCGCGCAAAATAATCTTTAAATCATTAAAAGAGACAGGGTGACCAGTGTCACGGTGATGAGAGAGGATACTTGTGAGAGGAGGGTTGCTATACTTCTTTCCCAGTAAGAGGCGAGATTGCCATGTGGTATGTAGATGTCGGATTGATTCTCCGATGTAAGAAGCTCCGCAGTTTCCACACGTAAAATTGTATACAACATGTGATCTAAGACGTAATGGAATTTTATCTTTAAAAGAAAAGAAGTGAAAATGTCTAACTGAAGGACGAGCGATAAACCTAATATCAATTTGAGGATGGGCAGATGAGAGAAGTTTTCGGAGTTGGGTTCAGATTTGGACGAAGTGCTGTCCGGTAAACGGTAGAGAGAAATAAACGGTGCGTTTAGTTATCTCTGAATAACCATTCATAAGGTCAAGGATGCGTTTTAGTTTTTCTAGTTCAAAATTAAAAATAGCGTACGTAGAAATATGTTGAAGCAACGGTTAAGTAAGGAAAAGATTAGTATTTTTTGTAAAAAAACGGAATAGAAGTATCAAAAGAGGTCAAAAGACCAGTAAAAGTAGGTTTACGGTAAACATTTGTGGAAACTGAACATTGACACTTATGTCTAGGAAAGACAAAGATTTGTTTACCTCCGATTCGTAAGTAAATTTTATTTTTGCATGCTTAGAGTTAAGATAATTAAGAAAAGGAAGAAAGTTATCGGAAGAACGAAACAAGATAAAACAGTCGTCAACATAACGACGAATAAAACAAAGGTTTAACTCAGGTGGACATTCATCTATCGGACGTTCATGATAGGCGAGAAATATATTGGCAAAGAGAGGTCTCAGGGGAGAACCCATGGCAACACCATCTACCTGTTGATACTAGACTTCGCCGTTGAACAAGAAATGGCAATTTTTCACTGTTAAATCTAAAAGTTTATGAAACTCGACAATAGAAAAACCACGAAACACGAGAGCCTTTTAGCCTTTCCTCATGCCTTGCGCGTTATATAATATATATGTATATATATTGCTCAATTTCCATGCCTTTGTTGGTTTACCGTTAAACCATACCCCGATTATATCTGTTCTCGCAAGCGTTTCACTGTGCGCGTCACGTTGTCTGCGCTAAATTGCGTACTGAGCGATGTTCGATTGCGTTGCATAGCTCGAGTATCATATTCCAGATGTCATCTGGAATATGAGGATTGCGTGCGGCGCAGTATGTCTCCTTTGGTTTAACCTTGGTTATGAGTCATGACTAACCATCATAACCATAAATTATAGAGCAAGTATACAGCAGGAGATACCCTGGTTCCAGAGGTTTTTAGGTTTAAACGAGCAAGCGCAGAGGAGAGGCGTACTTAGCCGTAATCAGTAGATTGCAGATATACATGCTATTATGACTTGACAATAGCGCGGCATTCTACCGCCATGCCGGATCAGAGTGAACGCCTCGGGCTGGGCTATAACGGAAATCACGCAATGGAACACACAAAAAGTCACAAACAAGCCGCAAGTTAGACTTGCTCCAAGTCTGCCTCTTGGTGTTTCGAGACAGGTTTGTTTCGAGACGGGTTAAGTTTGTTTCAAGACGGGTTTATGTTTTGGTTTCAACAATAAATTGTTGTATGCGGTGGGCGAGAGAAAACCCATGGGAGAGAAAACCCCCGTCTCAAATAAACAGGAACCCGTCTCGAAACAAACCCGTCTCAAATAAACCCGTCTCGAAACAAACCCGTCTCAAATAAATCCGTCTCGAAACAAACTCGTCTCGAAACACCAAGAGGCAGACTTGGAGCAAGTCTAGCCGCAAGTCTGCCTCTTTCTAGTTTCGAGATGGAGGTTGGTTTGAAGAGCTTGTCGAGACGATGGGCAGGTGGGCGGACAGGGTTGCAACTCTCTTTCTATACAAGTGTTGTGCTGCGTCGACAGTATAGAAATTCAAAACAAATGTTCTAAAAGGTTGGTGTACTGCCGGTGTGTAGGAGGTCTAACGTTTCGAATGAAGGACCTTCGTCAGAGAGCTAAAATATCGAGATTCCGATCGTGATCGAGAGGTATCGCGATAGTAATCACGATAATTTTTGTCGTGCAAATACCCGATCGCGATAAATTAAATCCTGTTCCGCAGGTGGTTTGAATTGACCGCGATCTCGCCGAGATCGTTATCAGGAACTTGTGATCCGAGTAATCGCAACTTAGTAACTGGATCGCGATATATGTTCGCAATCCCGAAATTTATTTTTCGCTCTCGCTTTGACCGTCAACTCTTATCTGCCTTGAGCGGTTGAAATTTTGATGAGTCAATGAGACTTTTGACTCCGCAGTCAACAGACTGTACGAGACTTCCTCGTTCGGCCGAAGCAAGGAAACTGTCGAAACAACTCCCACACAACTATTGTTTGCCAATTGTCGTCATCTCTCATTCATTCTGGTTTGACCAGAAGCAAGGAGAGTCGAAACAACTTTCACTCATCCTCGCTTCGTCAAGGAGTCTTCCCCACTTTACGGGGGCAACGGCTTCGATTATAGGCTCGAGATTTGCCACCCTATGCATGTGAGCCACCCTTTGTACATATATATAATGTCTTCTATTCTTTTATTTTATTTTCTTTCTTCCAACAAAGAAAATAATTAAGGCTCTTTTCTCACGAGCTTTATAGTCTAAAACTTCGGTGCACGGATTTGCCAAATTCAATAACACCACTTACCCGAGAACTGCTGGAGCTCGCTCTAAGTCCAGGTGCGCCGAACACTTCGCGCCGTGGGAGCTTCGGTTGTCTGGAAAGGTTTCGCCAACGACTACCAATCAGTTTGTGAAAGAAACAAACGGCATATAAGCGATGTCTAAAATGCCAAGCCAAGCCATCCGTGTACCACGTAGAAGGCCTTCTCGCGACCTGAATTGTGCGTCTGTGCCACTGCGTTCCGCACAATCTGTCATCATGATTATGGAAAGTTCTAAATAAGGATATTGTCTCAAAACAATAGCATGTTTGACGTAAAAGTAATTTAGAGCTATGCGCTTAGTCCCTGCCTTGACAACGTCGCTTGTATTGCGATCATTTAGCGGACACAACAATATAGAAACGCTTAACAAGGGGACAATAAAAGAAAGCGATACTGAACCATGGGTAAAGGCATTGAGAGTTTGTGATGGAAATTTATAGATAAATATCTAGAATAAAGCGCAAGTTCGACATATAGATATAGGCATGCAGGTGCATGTAGAAGTTCATGTGTTTGCATATAGAAGTTGGCGCTTTCTCGGTATATGCACAACCGAATTACTAACACATCCTATCTGCCGTCGTTCATAACATTCTTCCAGGTTTTCAAAAATGAAACACAAAACCGTGTTTTTTAAAGAACGAGGGATATGTTACCTGTATTATAACGTAATTTCAATCGAAATTTCTGTTGGATAGAAATTGAAATTTGATGGCTTGGCAAAACATCGATGAATGGCAAAATTGTGTGCGTGTTTTGAAAGCACATGTTTTGCGAGTGACTTTCTCGAGTGACTTTCTATTTTATGACCGCTCGTATGCAACCAAGTGGAAATCCATTCAATTTGTACAATAGAAAAGTGATTCGCACGAGCATATATTATATGCGATAACTTTATACTTTGAGAAGTGCAGAGCTAGATTGAAGTCTCTCGACGTCTCTGTTGCCTAACAATATAAATACCTCCCTATGTAGCTAGTTTCGCTAATAACGGAAGGGACGGCGGTCAGTTTACAGTCTACTATATGCTGGTGCTTCCAGCCTTCGCACTGCTGGAGGGCAGCTGTCTTAAAGTTGTCTAAGGATGTTACATTTACTACTTCGTCAGGAAGAGAGTATATATATTATATAATATAATAATATATAATTAACAATTATACCATGAGCTCGAGTCGTATAACCACTCCAACTCTGAAATGGGAACTTCATGCGTCACACGTTTGTACCAAAGCGCAGAAAATGCTAGGATTTCTGCATAGAACTTCAGATCCTCGTTTCAGCATCGAAGCCAAACGCTCCTTATATTTAAGTTTAGTCCGTTCCCACCTGGGCTATGCCTGCAGTGAAGTCTGGTCTCCACTTTCGGGCAAGAATTTACGTATGGTTGAAGGGACTCAAAGGCGCGCAACCAAATTTATTCTCGGGTATTACAATCCATACCAAACCTACAAAGATAGACTTTTAACATTGAAACCTCTAACTATTTCCATGAAATCAAAGACCTTGTTTTCTTTTTTAAATTGATTAATGGTTTCTATAATGTTGACATCTATAACTTCATCAAGCCCAAAATATTGGTAAAATCAACCAGAAACAGTTGCTCTCTCGATTTTGTAGTTCCAAAATGTATAAAACCTCTCTTTTTCAAAAAAGTTACGGCTTCGTTCGAACTGTCAAACTCTGGAACAGTCTACCTATGTCAACCCGTTGCCTTTCATCAGTTACTTCTTTTATCTGCTCTCTACCGCCACTATACATGTCTGTGCTCCATTCTACTTTTGACTGTGACAATATTTCATCCTGGAAATCTATTTATTCTAAATGTTACTCCACCCATAACCTGGCCTCCTCATCTTATAGAGAATGCTGTTAACTGTTTTTATTTTTCACATAAGTATTTTTTTGAAATATTATTTTATAATCAACTGTGTTTTATTGAATTATGTTTTGTTATCATTGTTAGCCTATATATAATTTTTAAAAGTTTTTGGCAGTTTACCTTGTTGGGTATGTACCTGTGACTGTGCTCGTTGAAACGACATATGAAGCGACACCGATGATGTCAGCTGGTGATTAGAGTTGTGAATGTTCTCCTTGAGACGGCACGTTTTCAAAATTTATACGACAGCCTGAGAGTTTGCGGTCGAATTTGACGTTTTGACATTTCTTGTCTAAAGCTGCACTGCCGTACTCAGCTTGGCTTGGTAGGGCGCTGGGTTGGTCTCAGGCTGTCGTATAAATTTTGAAAACGTGCCGGTACCCCATATGCTATAATATATAAATAGTCTTTAGTATATATATATATATATATATATAGTACAATATCTACAGACACGTGTTTCGCTGTTCCACAGCTCATCAGTGTAGCTTGGTACAATCTATAGATATGGGCATGAGAACTAATTATACACAAACGATTGCCAGTGACAACCGCTTGTGGGATAAACAGATATTATATATATATATATATATATATATATAATATATATATATATATATATATATATATATATATATATATATATATATATATATATATATATATATATATATATATATATATATATATATATATATATATATATATATATATATATATATATATATATATATATATATATTTTTTTTTTTTAATTTTTTTTTATTTTTTGAGTATTTTTTAGTACAAAAATAGTGCTCAACAATGTCAATGAAGGAGCGGGTTAAATCAATAGACAGAACTACTCGATTGGTGAACATATATAGATTTTAATGCTATAGAATTAAAGTTACTATCGTAAGGGAAGTGCTGCCTCGAAATCCAAGGCAGTCATGATATTGTGCAAAATTGCAAAAATAAGTGGTGGGCTTATTGAAGTCAAAGTCGCAGTGGAGGTAGTACAGCCTCGTACCCATGCATGTGGTTATGGTTTAGGTAATACCAGAGCAGTGAGTTCAACCACCGTTAATTGGATTATTGATTTCTTAAGAGACAGGGAGCAAAGGGTTAAGCTTAATGGGAATTGCCACTCTGACTGGCTCAATGTCCCTGCAGGAGTTCCCCAAGGGACTCGACTTGGTCCATGGCTATTCCTCGTGATGATCTACCTGGAGAGTCATTACTTATGTGGAAATTTGCTGACGATACAGCTGTTTCGGAAGTGATCCCACCGTTGAAGCCAAGTTACCTATAGCAAGCTGTTGACCATATTAACAACTGGTCTCAGGAAAATCGTCTTCAGCTAAATCCAACCAAGTGTAAGGAAATCCTGACATGTTTCAAGAGATCACCTCCACTACATGCCCTATTGGAATCAGACGGCTTGAACTTTGAAAGAGTCTCCTCAGCTAAACTTCTTGGTGTCACAATAACGAATCACTTTAACGATCATATAGAAATTATTACCATTAAGGCTGCCAAACGCTTGTACCTCCTGAGGCAGCTAAAAAGAGTTGGAATCAACTCCAATAACCTCATTCTATTTTACTGTAGTGTAATCAGATCAATACTAGAATATTCATGTCAGTTGTTCCACCGCAGCCTTCCTAGTTACCTGTCTGGTGAAATCGAGCGCATCCAGAGACGCGCTATGCGAATTGTTTTTCCTGATTTGAAGTATAGAGAGGCGTTAGTTAAGGCCGGCATCCCTACAATATCTTCAAGACGCGAACTACTATCTACTCATTTATTTATTGATATTGTTGGTAACAGAGATCACAAGCTTGCAGAACTTTTACCGCCTAGGTCAAGCCATTATAAACATCTGAGAAATAAGAGACTTTTTAATACTCCTGTATGTAGAACAGATCGATATAGGAAATCATTTATTATAAGTTACAGCATGTAAATAGTTTAAATAATTTTCCCATATCACTAGCTATATCATATAAATATGCTATTTTTAATTATTATATACTATATATAATTATTTCATATATTAATATTTTGTATATTTATATACTGTAATGCATACACGTAATTCAGTCGTATAGACTGCAATGTGTATTTTATCTATCTATCTACATATATATATATATATCACAATGAGCTTGCTGGACCATAGGTACTTGCACTCTGGGGTACGTTAGGCATCGATCTGGGGTAAGACATTCATTATGCACATCCAGGGCCCCCTGCACATGCTTCATCTGCCCCTGGCACATTTGCAGATGTCTCACGTCTGCCCTAACCCTAACCCTGGCCGTTATTTTGAGCCCTGAGTTCACAGAATGAAGAACGCGAAAGTAGGATTGATTAGAAAGTAGGGGTAATTTCTCGAAATTTGAGTTAGCTTTACAAGGGCGCTAAATGTTTTGACCGTGCACGACTCTCTCAAACTCCTCAAAATGTCTCCCTGTAGTGATGAGTAGTGGACCGCTCTTCTACGTGTGTAGAATATAAGTCTTGAGAGTTGAGAGTATACCTCTCTTTATTTATTTCCCCCCTCAACATTGTCGTGTGGTACCGTCTCGGTTTAGGCTATTCCTCAGCCGTTCTTCAACCTTCTTCATTCTGCGGACGGTTGTGTCTTTGTTAGTCCTCTCCACTTTTTCTCGTAGTTCTGGGTACTTCTCACCAAGAGAGCGCATCGTCTCTTTAACGTACAGTAGACAGTAGTCTCGAGGTATCTTTTGGCTATAGACTCGAACGCACGACTTGGATCGTTTTTTAGCTCCCCGAGTCTCTTCCCATCCATACTTCACACGTAGAACTCAAAGCCTTGAGTTAAGTAGAGTGTCTTAAGCGTACGAGAGTGGACATCGAAACCATTGAAGTGTTCTCGACTAAAGTCACAGCTTCAAGAACGTCGTCGCGACTGTTTGTGTAGACGCCACAGCACTCACAACAGGTGTTGTTCATTGCAACAACAAACATTCCATTTAGTGACGATGGTTGTATTGTTAAGAGACGTTGGTGACGCGTGAAGTTCGAGGCAATTGGAGTCAGAAGACTACTTGCAGTTCTTATGACGAAAATGTGATTGTAAAATGTTAGATAAATCGCTCGCTGTGGAGACTACGACAAATAACACCTGTTGGTATGCAAATTAGTCCGTTTATTGACTACCGCTCGAACTTTCAACACCTGACCCAAGAAAGGTAGCGTAGACTAGTTCGTTTGTTAACTATTTTGTGAGATACTCTTGTGACAGTACGCATATGATTCAACGCCATTTTCCAAAAGATAACGTTTGTCATCAAAGCACGAAAGCGACACCTTGTTTATTTCATAACTCCCGAGCTCGTGTCTGAAGCTTCTGATGCTTTTCATTTTGTGACGCAACTGCTCTTGTTCAAGCAACACTTTTTTGTAGTCTTCATGCTTAATCACATTCTTAATAATGTTTTTTCTAACTCCCTTAGCTTCTTCGGGTTGGTCACCAGTCTCACGTATACACGCTTTCTCAAGTTTTCCATAGTTTTGCCAAACACACTGTTGTTCATCAACTTAAAGAAGTCCTTTTCGAAAGCGTTTTTTGCACCAGTTCTTTTAGTTGTGTTAAGGTAGCAAGATCCCTCTGAATACATTTTTAATACCATACAATATAACAATTAACCCTTACAACCATTTGATAGAACATATGACAAATAATATTTCCACACAAAAAGTTTGCATAAATTATGCTAATTAGCTGACGAAATGGCCGCCGATTGGTCAAAATCGGGATATACTTCAAACAAGATTTCTCAGGCAGTTTTAGAGATAAGGTCCTGAAAGTTTCTGAGTTTATAGCTTATATACTAAGGCATATTCTGGTGGTAGCATTTTCAATATAAACTTTCAGCTATTTTCTGACATGCTTTTTTCTTTTTTTTTCAATTTCCACCACCTAAATTATATTAATTATGTCAGATAATTCAACAAGTATGAATCAGATTCAAAATTCCTACCACCATTCCCTAGATATTCCTGTTAGGAGGCTGTGGTGAAAAATATATGGGAAAATATATGGGAAAATGAATTGAAATATATGGGAAAATGAGGGAGAAATAGTGTTTGGAAAATGGCAAATTTGTTTGAAGTATATCCCGATTTTCACCAATCGGCGGCCATTTCGTCAGCTAATTAGCATAATTTATGCAAACTTTTTGTGTGGAAATATTATTTGTCATATGTTCTATCAAATGGTTCAGAGGGATCTTGCTACCTTAAAGTCGATGTAACGCCCCAACCACTTGGACTGATCAAATTGTAGGACTCTATGTACCTTTTCAATTCAAGTTCCATGTACAGCTGTAAATTTCTGTGGTGAAGAACATACTTTTCTTTATCACTTAAATTTGTCACCAATTTCTTCACACCATGTCGCTCACATTGAATTTGTCTCTGATTTTCTTACAATACTCCGACAGCATATCAACCGTGATCTCCATCTTCTCAGGAGCTAATGGTTAGTCATTAATCATTATGTAGGTCATGCAAATGGTCTGGATATTCCAAGTCGACTTCAACCAACAATCCTTTTGTACTGTCATGGTGGTATAGTCACACAAATTCACTCCTTTTATCTCTTTCTCAGTCAACCATTTAAAACCACCTGTGGGGAGACTTTGACTCATAGCCCACCCATATAAATTGTTGGCGTCAAGGTATTATTAGCCTTGCTCATTGAGCACACTACAAAATTCCTTTCGCGTTGGTAGTTGTCTTTCATCAAACTTTTCAATGGTGTCCATGTAATCGTATGGATAGACCCCCTTTTTGCTCATCAACTTAAAGAGTGAGTGTCAACCGTGACGCATTGCACGCTCGGTCGGCCATTTTTTGAAGCACGAAATTCAGTTAGTGAACTGCATCCGTAAATATCTTGTCAATCCTTGATATAAATTATTCATTTTGTCTTTTAATTGAAAGAAGACATACCTTAGAAAGTAATTATTACTATATTTTTCCACAAAACTCGACAATTTCTTGACTTTCGTTTCGAATTGTGTCAGCCTTGCCTGACGCGAAGCGTGGAAGACCAAGTGACGAGGTTCAAACCAAAAAATCAGGTTCCGAGTCGACGTATTTGGATTGTAGATGAATAAGAAAGCCTCTATAGGGTTTTTTGAGAAGATTCGGCGAATTTCCGAAGTATTTATACCGCATCAAGTTGGCAACGAAGCACTTCAAAACACTTTGTTATCGTACGAAAATATAAACACAAACGCGCAATGCACGACGGTTGACACTCACTCTTTAAGTTCCTCACCTTGGAACACCTCAGAAGTGTGAGTAAAGCAGTGTCGTCCAACGCTTCCAAGCCACTATACTCATGAATTGAAAGCTGTCTAGAAACACCAAATTATTGCCAAGCATAAACGCCATGTACTTTTCCATGTTGTTCGGTATCACATTTATTTCTTGACTGCAAACTTACCAATTTCTTGCATAATGAAGTGGCTGTCGTAACCACGTAAATTGTGAAAGATCACAGGTATCTTGTCAGTTAATCTAAAGTTTATGTTGCAATCACGATGTGCAGATCCTCTGTACTTACCTGTGACATGACAGTGGTCCCTTACTTTAACGTCAAGGTTAGTGTACTCCACACCACAAATATGACAACCTCTAGCTTCATGAAAGTCTATCTTATCACTTTTCGTTAACACCATTTCTTAATTTGTTGAAGTGGTTCTTTGTTGTTTTCTTACAATACACAACAACTCTCAACATTTCTCCAATAAACTCATTCACAGCGTTTTCACCACGATAAACCTTGACTGGCTTGCTGTACCGTTCATCGTATAACAACAAACCAGTTTATACCCATACCCAGACCTCGTGTTTCTGGTAAGCGTTCGTTAACTCACTTCACTTCATGGTGTTGCGGTGTGAACCCCCTTTCGTGTGATAGCCTCGAAATCTGCATACACCACAAATGGTGCGTTAAGTTGTCTACCATAGTTACTGTACTTTACCTTCGTGCCCTCACACGGTATCTTATCGCTTGCTCTCCGTTCACCACCACACAAACGTCGTTGTGACGTTCGAGTATCGCTGCAGAACTAAAACATTGCAAACAATACCTACAAAAGTGCTTTCTTTCTTTGTGTTCGGTTTGGTGGTACATCAATTTATTGAAGTCTCTCATGCATGTACACATAGTGTTGGTTCTTCTTGTCTGTTAACAACAAGAGGTCCATGTGGTCTTCATACCTTTCCTTTGAAATGTACAGAGAAAAGGGCTGTTTGTTTTCGTACCCAAAGACGCTAATGCTGATGTCATTAGCTTTCTCAATTTTGTTGTAGTCCTTAAGCGTGACTGGGAAGGTAATTCCATCGTAATTTAAATCGTGCATGCGTGTCCCACATACTTCGAAACCCTTTGTGGGTTCTTTTTGACGGGGAACCTGCAGTGTGCGAGGTGACACCATCTGAAGCACTCATTGTCATCCACGTTTTTAATGTTAATCAAACCCTTTCCACTATTAGTTAATTCTTTTGGCAACGCAATGTAACTCGACCCCACCAAAGATCTGTAAATCACAATATTAATGTAATGACCGTCCACTTTGTCAATGACCCACCCAGACCCTCAGACAACCATTCAGCTATCCGTGTTGAGAGTTGCTCAGACCCACGTTGAACAACACGACCGATGTCATATGTTCATTAACAACGGTGAAGGATTTGCTGTTAAAGTAAGCGGTTTTGTACGTGGTCAAATCGTGTTCCAACGCTTTCTCAAAAGTGACTTTGACTGTCTCTATACTACCTTCATCCCATGGGTTTCACGCAACTCACGTTTCAAGAGGTCACTAACTACGGTTCTACTTAAACTCAACTGGCTAATGTCAGTGTCAATCATTACTTCCACTTCGTAAGGCCTTGTGTACCCCTTCAACGTCCGATCTAACAATCTGATTGACCACCCCGATTCCGCGTCAACTGTGTCTACGTCTTGTCCTTCTTCTATTTCATGGGCTTCCTGAGCGTCAATAACACCTCTTCTAACGAGACTATTGCATGTAAACCCATCCACCAACTTTAACTTGTCTTTTTGTCAATGGGTTTTCTACAGTCTGACCATGAATCTCGTGAACCCGTCCATCAACTTCAACTTGTCTTTTTGTCAATGGGTTTTCCACGGTCATGGCTTCTATATAGTACTTAAATTGTAGATATTTTTTCTTTCTAAGCCACTCACTGTAATACTGGCGCTGGTGTCACACCATCCCAACTTTGGGTACACTACCCCAAACAGATTATCATCAAACTTTTGCTTCGTCTTCCCGTCTTTAAGGTCTGACACCATCTCAAGCATCTCGACTCGTCTTCTATGACACAACCTAATGATGTAGTATCCGTATCTGCTGACGTTTTTACCCTTTATCAAGCCAAAAGATTCTAAAACATTAACGACTCTCATAAAGTCTTCTCTTATCAGCCTGCCACAAGACCGCTTGTGAACACTTTTTGGTCGCACCACTTTCGTGTCACTATAACTTTGAGTGCACCCCCATTCGATGTCACCACACTTTGGACACGCATACCCGCCACACATAATTCTCACTTTGTTTTTCTCACAATCCCTGCAATTATAAAGCCTAAAGGTAAAAAAAACATTCAACGACTCGATCGTAATCACGGTTCGCAATTTCGTCAATTGTGTAGCCATAACTCATTTGATTCATAAGTTCGTCCATCTATAATTAGTAGGCATTTTTTATCGAACCAACAGGCGCACTACTATTCCACTGGCGAGACCTAACGCACCAACGAACAACAATTGGTATTCTTTCATTTCCGCGCTCTCAGTCGTCCGCAAACTTTGGTTTCTCAGTAAACACTCGACCGCCGTACTGAATGGTCATTGCACTTCTAAGTTCCTGTAACGCGCGGTTTGTGCCATTGATGTCTGAGACCATTCGTCGCAAACGCTGGATTTTGTCTTTTTTAGCGACCTCGTTTTCGTACCATGCTTCCTTCGCTCGTGTTAATTGTTCCAACGCGTGGTTGTGTCTTTTCATCTCAGCTTCGTAACCTGTGTGGTTAAGCCTTGAAAACAGAAAGCCAGCACCTGCGAAAGCTATCGCATTGAAAATCCCTCCATCCACAACACTCACCATTAACTTACGTTGATTTGGATGGATCTGTTGGTATCCACTTTTTCGATTGTAACCATTTGACTAACATGAGGGTATACTTACAACTGCCGCAGCGAGTTTTACTGCACCTTTCACGGTCTCTGGTGTCCCCAACGGTTCTCTCAAAGCCTTTTTCGAAATCATACTCACTATGACAGCACCAGTCGTAACAAGAAGCGCATCGTACAATCCGTTCATGAGTTCCTTTCGATCAATCGCGGTCATGTATATATACCACCCACCACATGTTTTATTCACTCATCGAAGGTGTCTAACGTCGTTCTGACAGGTGCTAACACAACACGCGATGGAGTTTCCTGCACTTTTGACGCCGCACCTTTGTACGTATACCACGACGACAGACCGCCAATGACAACACCAAGTGTTCCAATAACATAACCATAGTCCCACGTGGTCGTTGACTCTTCACTTTGCAACCTTTCACGCATTTTCTTTTCTTTCGCAGCTCTCGATATCTCAGCCAACTTTTTACCAGCGGCGACATGTCTTGGGTCCTTTACCTTAACACTTTTTACGTGAGCTGTGATTTTAACTGGTTCAATGGTCACTTCTTCTGTCATCTAACATACACATGTTCTATGACTCAATGGTAATTGACAGTTATCTCACAGTTAACCTTTGGCGCAACGCACTTATATAAAATTTTCTTGGGATATAACATCACGACGTTCGTGGCTCCTTTTGTTGCGCTTTTCTGCTTCGCGTCGAAGTAGTTGCGCTTCTGCCGGTTCTCACAATTCGTTGGGGACTGTATCTATCATTTGTAAATAAGATCACGCACAGTCTTTTAACGTCTTTATTTTACAACAATTCAACAAACCATTCACAACTTGCTAGCATTCTGTTCGCTAGCCAAGTTAGTGACAACTCTGACATCCAATACCTAAATTATATTATAATAGCGTCGCCCGGAAGCTCCACCTTACATTGTCTTTTGTTTACATGAATAGATCATTCAGTTCTACGATGATCTGCACATTACAAAGGTTGATAATAATAATTATAAGAAGACTAATCAATTAGTAACTAAATTATCTAACTATAAGATTACAGACTTTCGACACACTCCCCCCTTTGAGCCTTTTGGGTTCAAACATGACTTGTGTTCTCCATCGTGCATCCAGGGCCGCAGCCCTTCTGCTACCACCAGCTACACTATCATCCACTTCGCCTTTCATCATCCCTTCTTTACCTCCTTTCTCTTTTACCTCCTCACATCTTTCATCATTTCTCTCAACCTCTTTCTCATTTCTCTCAACCTCTTTTTCATTTCTCCCAACCTTTTTCTCATTCTCACTCACTTCCAATGGATATAATTTCTGCACTGGCCTGTTTATATACACTGGGTTTCCTTTGGTCATCACCTTTACCTTTGCTCCTCTTACTTCCTTATCTCTTCCAAACATTAAACATTCAACTCTTCCCATTTTCCAACATCCTCTCTTAAGATTCTCGTCAAACACTAAAACCACATCTCCAACTTTTACACTTCTATTCTCTCTTTCTTTCTTTCCTCTGTGATACTCTCTCAAATTCGTCAAATATTCCTTGCGCCACCTCCTCCAAAAGTGCATTCGCATTCTCGCCAAATATCTAAATCTCCGCTTAACCACTCCAACCTCATCATCATTAACCTTATGGGTCATTTCATCTGGTATTGAAACTAGCCTTCGCCCAAATATCAAACGTGAAGGTGTCAATACCCCTGTCTCCACATCATCATATATATATGTTAGTGGTCTGGCATTCAAAGTACCTTCAACCTCAACCAAAGTTGTCAACAATTCCTCAAACGTGAGCTTAGCATTACCAAGCACCTTCCGCAAACATCCCTTTACTAATCCGACCATCCTTTCAAAAAATCCACCCCACCAAGGAGCCCTTTCCAAATTAAACTGCCATTTCAAACAATTATTATCCAAATATGTTGTCAGTTCTTTGTCTTCATACAATCTTTTCAGAGCCTTCTGGGTAGCCTTAAATGTCTTAGCATTGTCTGAAACTATAAGTGTAGGTGCACCTCTCCTTGAAGTGAACCTTCGCAAACAATTCAAGAAACAAGAAGCACTAAGATTCCTCACTAAATCAAGATGGACAGCCCTTGTCACACAGCATGTGAACAATGCAATATATACCTTGACCATTTTCACTACCTTCTTTAGCATACAATGGTCCTGCAAAATCAACACCTACTTTAGAGAAAGGTGGTGATTGCTGCACTCTAAAATCTGGCAAATCTGCTTCTACTGGTGCTCCATAGGACTTACCAATGTGCTTCTTACATACAACACATCTGCTAATTCCCAAAACCTACTTCTTAATTCTGCCAGAGTAGCTCTGAGACCACAATGGTGTACCTTTTCATGACATTCCCTGATGATCATTTCAGTTAACCAATGTTCCTTTGGTAATATGATTGGCTCCCTAGCCTCCTTCTCCAAATCTGCATTACAAAGCCTACCTTTGCACTTTAGCACTCCATCTCTTTCCACTAACCCTAATTGACAAACTAATTGCTCATAATCACTTCTTGACCTCAAACTTGTCTGCACAGTCTTTATCAAAACGCTTCAGTAATCTCCTCTACCTTCAATCTACCCAATTCTGCTACATTCTCTCCTAATCTAGCCTTCAAGTTGTTGATAAACCTCCTCACCCATGCAGTAACCTTAACAAGTTTATTAAATTTACTATAAGCCTTGATGTCAATAACATTTTCTATACTAGGAGCCTCTACCACCTGCATTTCCATAACAACTGTCTTCTTAACTTCTATCAAACTCTCATTTGTATCTACAATTTCTTCTGCAACTGGCCAATGACCCTTTAGACTGGATAACCACTTTGGCCCCTTCCACCAAAGTTCACTTTCTTTCAAACAAGATGCAGATACCCCTCTTGATCCTAGGTCAGCAGGATTTTCTACTCCTGGACAATGACTCCAATCCTCCTTCTTACTCAACTTCAAAATCTCATTTACCCTATGGCGGACAAATTCTTTCCATTCACCTCGATTATTGATCCAGCATAAGGCTGTCTTACTATCTAGCCAATAATAAGACCCACTAAACCTCACATCAAATGCTAAAGCTGTCCTAACTGTGTCCATCAGTTTAGCTAGAATTCTGGCAGACATAAGTTCCAACCTGGGAATCGTTTGAGCCTTCATTGGTGCTATTCTAGTCTTGGAGGTCAACAATTCCACGTGATAGCCACCATTTAACTCGCATACAAAATACACAACTGCACAATAAGCCTTTAAGCTAGCATCTGCAAACCCATGCAATGAACACCTTGTTCGACCTACTAATTCACCATACACACATCTTGCTATCACAATCTGACCTACCCTTTCAAGATCTTCAACGCAATCCAACCACCGCTTCTTTATCTCATCTTCAAGTTCATCATCCCAAGCTACTTCTTGTGAGCACAACTCCTGGAACATCTTAATACTCACTGCTACCGGACTGATTATACCTAATGGATCATATAACCCTGCTAATACACTAAGAATGTTACGCTTTGTAGCAGCTAATGATTTTGCTCTCTCTGTCAATTTCAAGAAACAAAATTGAAAGGTATCTGACTTACAATTCCAACCTATACCGAGAACCTTTTCTGAAGTCCAACCTCCATTGTTTATCCCAAGAGAAGATTTGGCATATGTTTGGTCATCCACCGTATTCTCTGTGCAATATTCCTTCTCTTGGCTAGATTTTAATTTCTCTAACAAAGTTTCACTGTTACTAAGCCACTTCCTAAGCTTAAACCCTCCTTCAGCCAACCTTTTGTTAGCAGATTCATACAATAAAAGTGCCTGATCATCAGTCTGCTCACCTGCTACCAAGTCATCTACATAAAAACTGTCTTTCAATTTTCTTACAAACTGTGGATCTATTTCCATGAAACTATCCAAGTGATGCTGCAATGTTGCATTCAACAAAAATGGTGAACAGTTCACACCAAACACGACTCTACAAAATCTATACTCCACTGGCTTAATCTCTTTCTCATGTATATCCTTCACCCAAAGAAACCTTAAACAATCCCTCTCTACCTGATCAATTTCAACATTGAGAAATGCTTTCTCAATATCTGCTACCACTGCAATTCTCTTTTCCCTAAATCGCAACAAAATGTGTAGCAGTAATGGAGCTAGTGGAGGTCCGACATGAAGGCAATCATTTAGGGAGGTACCCTTTACGGATTCCTTACAAGAAGCATCATAAACAACTCTGACCTTTGTTGTTTTTGCATCCTTACGTACTACCGCATGATGTGGTATATAATGAACTCTTGAAGCCCTTTCCAATTCAACGACTGGCTCTATCATCCCCCTTTCAAGCTGTTCTTTCATTACCCTGTCATATTCTTCCAAAATTTCTGGTTCCTTTCTTAACTTCCCTACTTGACCTTTTAATCTCTTCAAACTAATACTATAATTACTTGGTAAAGCACCATGACCTTCCTTCCAAGGTAAACTTACACTGTACCGTGTACCATTAAACTTAATAGAATCCTTAAGCGACTCATGCACTTCATCTTCCTCCTTTATGCCTAGTGTTTCAAAATCCCACAGACGTTGGACACCTTCAGAAAGTCTCTTATCATCATATGTATTTTCCTGGCCTACAAAATTCACCTTCACGTCATCATCCGACTTACTTCCTTTCATGGGACCAGACAATACCCAGCCTAACTTTTTGTGTACTGCAACAGGCTCGTCACATTTCCCTCTCACAGTTCTGCCTTCCTGAAAACACCAAAGATAGTCTGCCCCAATCAACAATTCTATTTCCAAAACCTCCTTTTCCTTGCAAACATCAGAAAACCACAAACCTTGTAAATGAGGATAATCCCTTTTCCTCAACTCCACATGTTCATTCTTTATTTGTGAAATGCTCTTCACTCCGTACACCTCAAGTTTCACACTCTCTCCCCCCTTAACTGGCAACACTTCTAAATCGAAAACTTCTCGCAACTTTCCCTCTCCACTTTCTTGCCCAAACGCTCTTATTTCAATCCATTCCTTTCTTTTAACTGGCACTCCTGCTACCTGAACTGCCTTTGTAGTCACAAAGGATCTGTGACTTCCTGAGTCAAATAATACTCTCACTCTCACATTACTCTTTGCTCCCTTCACTAAAGCCTGAGCTGTCTGCAATGCAACTCTACACTCCGAACCCAGAATGGAATGATTGGACTGAACTGTGTCAGAAAGAACCCCAGTACCCTCACAAACAGACCTATGGTGTCGTTTCCCGCATGCATTACAAGTATTAGTACTTAAACAGTTTTTACCTATATGTCCCTTTTTTAAACAAACAAAACATCGTCCATACTTACGAATGAGTTGTTTGCGTTCATTTATATCGGTAACCTTCTTACATTGTTCATGTGGATGTTCTTGCATACAGAATGCACACTTTACATTTCCTTGCCTCGCAAAGAGAGCTGCTGCTGATCCACCAGAACCATGTCCATTACTCTGACCTTTTCTAGTTTCTTGCTTCTCGTCTTTGTTTACTATACGGACTGATGTGCTTCTCGTACGGCTCGATCTCCTTCAGAAAGGCTTTCAAAACCTCTGCCATCGACCATTCCAAAAAGTCAACACCCCTCGTTATGGTCAAACGGAATGACTCTGGCAACTTCTCCAAGATCTCGGTCACTACGATGGCAGAATATGCGCTCTCGTCGACCCCCAGGGCTTTTAGACCTCGGTAATTCGTCTCGCATGTGTCATACAGTTTCCGGAGTCGTTGCGTATCTCGATCGTTAAACACGGGTTTCACGTTCATAAGCTCTTGGATGTGAGCTTTCTGGATGGCATTTTTCTTTCCAAAACGCTTCTTTAATAGATCCAGCGCTTCTTTATAGTTCGCTGCTGTGAGCGCGAATCCCGCGATGCTTGACCTTGCCGGCTCGACCAAAAGACTGCGCAAATACGCGAACTTGTCTACGTCTGACAAACCATCATTTTTATTGACCGCACTGTCTCGAAAGAATCCCAGAACTCTTGCCACTCTTGCACTTTGCCACTGAATTTCTTCACCTCCAATTTCGGTAGCTTCGCTCGAACAATTCTTTGTGGTTCACTGATACTGTTGTTCAATGGCGTCATGTCGTGTGGCAGCGTTTCGGCTTGACTCAGCGAGTCATTTACATCGAGGACAATTATTTTCATCTCCGCTCTAAGGTTGTCTGCTTCCTCAATTTCCCTCATGAGTTCCTCGTCGGCGTTCTCCGCCGTTCGCTACTGCTCATTAGTTCGTTGATGCCTTCATCGAGACCCTTTAGACTCTCGATTTTATCGTTCAAAGTAGCTTTCAATTGTCTCAAAACATTTTTGTCCGTCTCAATGTTGAGATTCGCGAGCCTTTCGTTGATCTTTGCGACGATCTTTGTTGTTGAACCTCTATGGGCTGCGCGTATCCTTTTCTTCTTCGTTAGCTCGTCCATTTCAAAGTTCTAGCTCGTGAAGTTCTTCTATCCGGCTCGAAGGACCAAGTGTTGCGCTTTTCTGCTTCGCGTCGAAGTAGTTGCGCTTCTGCCGGTTCTCACAATTCGTTGGGGACTGTATCTATCATTTGTAAATAAGATCACGCACAGTCTTTTAACGTCTTTATTTTACAACAATTCAACAAACCATTCACAACTTGCTAGCATTCTGTTCGCTAGCCAAGTTAGTGACAACTCTGACATTCAATACCTAAATTATATTATAATAGCGTCGCCCGGAAGCTCCACCTTACATTGTCTTTTGTTTACATGAATAGATCATTCAGTTCTACGATGATCTGCACATTACAAAGGTTGATAATAATAATTATAAGAAGACTAATCAATTAGTAACTAAATTATTTAACTATAAGATTACATACTTTCGACACACCTTTAAACGCTTCCGCAACAGAGCTTGACGAAATCGTCGCTAACACTCAAAGAACAGACGTTCTCGAGGTGTCTGCTATGATTCCACAAGACGCCTCTGGACCGAACACCCTAAAACGATACTCATCAGTCTTCACATTGCGTGACCCTTCAGAATCACATAAACTTCACAAAGCGCTATATGTATGACATGCCAGTGATACCACAGCATGTACTATGACACAGATTTGATTGTATTACTGACACATCTTTCGTTGCCATGGTAACACTAGTTAAAATTTTACAAAAATGTCATTTTTAAACTAACTAAGTAAGATATTACAAATCATAGCAACACAGATAATAGTCTGAGCAATAGGTGTTAAAAATTTGAATGAAATCTGTACACGATCATTCGAGGCCCGCGGCTCAAAATCCACAAACCAAATTTGCTACTCGGCGCGTGCAAATACCATCACGTCTGTGTGCCCGTTTCCACCGTAGTATTGAATACTCGCAGTCCGCGACAGAGATCTCGCTCGCCACAAACATTTGGCCACCGTGACAACCAATAAACAATCTCCCGCGAACACCTTTACTACTTCACTTAAAGTGCCCCTAACCTCAACATTTTTTATTGTCTTATTTGGAAAAACTTTTAAAATGATAAAGTAACTTCTTTTAAAGATTTTCGTTTCTTTGCTTTCTTTTTGAATTATATCAGTTTGTTTGATATGCAAATGTCCGGAATTTACGTCACACATGCATAATGAATTATCAGAGAATGTTATATATCTTTGCGTTCATGAAATAAAAACACTAAATAACACTTTCTCCCACAACACCAAACTTCTCGATTTTAAAGGATTTCGTTCGAGAATGAAAGAGATACACACATTTTCCCAATAAGTCATTATACATGTGTGACGTAAATTCCGGACATATCAAACAAACTGATATATCGCAAAAAGAAAGCGAATCTTCAAAAGAAGTTACTTTATCGTTTTAAAAGTTCTTCCAAATAAAACAATAAAACATTTTGAGGTTAGGGGCACTTTAATGGTTTGTTTTGTTTTAATTCTGCACCGGCAACCCAACCCACCCACCCCCCCCCCCCCCGTATCATTGGTATCGCCGATAAACGTTGACCGCTTCCAAATGGAATTGGTAGGCCATCAAAACAGGGGAAAAGCCACACTTGTTATTGGACGGTCTACGCAATGGTTTCCATTTACTCTTCAACAGAGACATACGTTTGAAGCCTGCTTCAGCTAATTGTAAATCCGCCATAGAACACCCAGATATAGACGATTATCTATCAAAAGAGATCCAGATGGGCTCGGAAGTGAACCTGGTCCACTTTTTATGCGAAAATATGGGTCGCCGTTAACCCGCATCACATTCACGGCATGGTTGAAGTCCACAACAACTCGGGCTGGTTTCAAGGGTAACTTTTCCGGCCATAGTTTGCGGATCGGAGCGGCCACGACGGCCGCACAACTTGGAGTTCCAGATCATCTTATCAAGACGCTTGGGCGCTGGGAAAGCAACGCGTATCAATCGTATATATGCACTCCGCCGTACGTGCTGGATCACGCCGTTACCCTAATTTGACACTGCTAGCTAAATGATATAAAATAATTTATATAAAAAATTTAAAAAAACAACCTTGCTTTCTACACATAGCTCTATTCTGGGGTAGACGCCCTGTACCAGTATTGTTTGAATTCGGTTACTGAGGAATTCACGTCGCTGCTTATTGTACATAACTCTAGCCTGCAGTGGTTCGTGCCCAGTACGAGTTTTACTTGCTGATTACATTGAGCTAGCCGGGGTTCGTCGCCCAGTACGCGCGCTCTCCTCCGCAGAGGCTTATTTTTTATTAGAAAAGCGCGGGCGAGGAAGACGTGCGGTCAAAATGGGGAAGTGACACTGTCATGTACAATCGCCTTTCAACTACTCCCTCTCATCAACCTTACCTTAAATCAATCTCATAATTCACGTGTACTGCTCGAAAAGTTTTCCAACAAAGGTGGCAAATTCGTCGACCGAAACAACATCCCAAAAATCGTCGACGAACAAATGGTTGTCAAGTTCAGCTGTACTGCACAGCAGTAAGTCATTCACGTCAACGTCATTTTGGCGGAGGTTAGTTCGAGTGGCCCGCTCTTCGTTGGAATCACAAGTTGTTACCGAAAGGCTATTAGCGGATGTCGGATTTTTAGTATCCATGGCGTCTAGGTTTTCAAGTCGATTACAATTATGGACATATTTAGATGTTAGGTTGGTGGGAACGTTTCCTTCGTCTACTGTTCTGCTTTCCTCGAATTCACGAGAGAATTTATGCTGCTCTAGAAGAACGGCGGCGGTCATCTGCCGGGGATCTGCTTTGATCTTCTCCAAAACTTTTTTCTTCCGTTGGTTTAGCGATTGGGCTGCTTGTTTCAGGTCTTCGGTCGGAATATTCGCTGTTGGGATCGAGAAAATGAAATTTTATATATAAATATTTTTTATAGATAAATTGGGATTAACGAAAACGACATCTGCAAGCATGAACACGTTTTTGTAGATAATTTATCGGAGAATACAGCAGTATCAACTTCAAAACCACAACTGAATTACAAATAAATCATAAAAATTTATATACAAATTACTTTAAACTCCGCGATAGATAGCATTTTTCAGAAGCTCTTACTGCTAGATCTTTGTCTCTAGGTTGACCGCGCGTGACCCGGAAAGGGTCATGTTGAGTGGGAGCTCGTGTTATTGGTATATATAGAGTGAAAAGTAATTGGTATGGTTTGTAACCTGTGGGCGCGCATGTTAACCAGAACCTATAACCTATGAATATTTAATTGGTTTAATAAGACAAGGTGACAGGTATCAGTCAAACGTTTACTCGAGAAACTGACTCTTGAAATTATGGAAAGCTAAACTTTTAATCTTTCACGATGGATAAAATGTGATTGACTTTTGAACAAGACGCCCGCTGGGCGTTAACTCGGGATACTTGAGATAGTGGCTTGTTGAAAGACATTGTAGGCAAATTCAGCAATTTGAATCCAATATACACAAATCTGTAGTTGTAGGTACAATGGTACATGTAATGATACAGCTGTCAGTGCAGGGATGGTTAAATTTTCCATCATTGCAAACCCATAACATAGTGCTGGCCAACGGCTTTGATTATATGAAGGTGAGTTGGCTCAGTATCCAAGATGGATTACTGAGAAGTCTGCCCCACCAAATGAGCCATCCTGTTTGCTGACCTAATTCAGTTCTAGCCAACAGGGTCAGCCTGGCAAGCGAGCCGGCCTGTGCTCATGTAATAACAATTCATCTGGTCAGTCCGGCAAACAGGTCCAGTTTGAGCAAGCATTAAATCAATTAATCTTTTTCTCAGTGTATAAGGCATAGCAGTAAATCAAACCATTTAGCTGGCAGAAGCTATTATAAAACAGTTTAAAAAATGTAATTCAAAATCTTTATTTCTTTGAAGTTATATAACATTTTGAGCCAGTAAACATATTCATAATTTTAGTTTATTATTTGAGAGGCTTTATACATACTATAGTGACTAACTAGTCCAGTAGGCCAGCTAGCTAATTGTAATATCAAGACAGGTTACTGTCTCGGTTAGTGAGCCAACTCGCTTTCCATGTAGTCAAGGCAAAAAAACAGTTTGCAAATGGTGTGTTTGTGAGTCAGTCTGACAAGTGGGCTAGCCTGCCTCATGTAATATCAGGACAAATTACTGTTTTGGTAATAGCGAGCCAGCTTCATGCCTCAACGTACAGCTACAGTAATCATGAATGCCAAAAATCAGTTTGGAAGATGTGTATTTGTGGGGTTGAGGGACAATGGAAAGTACATGGCTGAACAGACCCGTCATTGGTAAACCAGCAAACAATAACAAACTCTTTACTCCTTGATCTTGATAGTTGGTATGGGTGTCAGAGATTTATATACTGTGTGTTCATTTGTAAGCATTCGTGTATAATAATATGAACAATCGATACAAACTTACTGATAACCCAGAACATTTTGGAGCCCCATTTAAGCTTACAGGTAAAATATCAAGTTAAACAGGGTTATTCAACGGCAACAATGCAACTTAGTACCTGGTATATATGAAACAATAAACTGTAGCGTCGACTTTATTTTGTATAACATGACAATAAACAATACAGGCAACAAAGCTTATAAAAAATATTACAGTGACCTCAGAACAGTTAACATATTTCCATACAGCATTCATATTATGTTGAGTCTCATATTAAATTCTTAAACATTTAGTAGACAAAAAGCGTATGGAAACAGATATTTTGATCGAGTACAGGTTCTCGAAATCGCAGACCAACCCGTTTCGAAAGCGATCGGGATTGTGAGCGTATATAAGATCAAGATTTTCAGGGAAGAACACTCGAAGAAAGGTGATCAGATGAGTAAATCACAATGGCGCATGAAAATATGCAGTGGTTTCCGTTTCGCAAAGGTGAAAAGCCTGGGTACGAGGTTGATTGGGATGATGCAATAATTGCTATTTCGCGACGACGACAAAACAATAATAAACAGAGCTAATACCACAGGAACCCCGAGTAATTATGCGTTCGTTATGGTTGTTTGTTTCCTAAAAGAATACGGCAGAGGTCATGGTGTTTGATGACAACTGATAACGATAGTTTATATCAATTTTTACTGAATAACATTAAAAAAAGATAAGAAAACCATCACTGCACTGCTGTCGCAAAGCCTGTTGGGGCCATATCGCGACTCCAAAAAAACAAAAATCGCGAAACCTATAGACTCGGCTACCACAGTAGCCCGAGTAAAAAAGAGATGCGTTAGATATATTTAGCTTCTTTTTGGCTTCCAAAATTACATGTGCACCTACTTGCAACATGCAAGTGAGTGCCCGGTCCAATGTCTCCGACAGGATCAGATCATAAAATTGCCCGGATTTCAGGGTTATTCTTCTTCTACACACTCATGTGCATTTTAACGGACATTAATAGGTAGAAATGAGCAGAGGATAAACAGAGGTACATTCGCGATTATTATGAACATGAGGGAATTCAATTAAGAATAGAGCTTTAGCTACGTTGTGCATGCATAAACAGTTTATGCGGTCGTTTTGCAATGAAAACCGATCGCCAAATGTCTCTGATACAATGACATTTTATCAACTTTACATAATTACATAAAAATATAGTTACCAGAGATTTACCGGGCGGAAATCTTAAACGTAAAATGAATATTAGAGCCCAGAATGTGGAATATAAAAATAAGTGGTAAGGAAGTCATATAAGAAACCTTAGGGCTTACAATTATGACTCCCTTCAGGAATTTAATAACAATAAATTAATTAGAAAGAATGCAAGGATGACGTTTTTAGAGTTCAAACAAACAAGTCCATAATTTAGTTAAAAATTGGGTATATTACAAGTAGTATTTGGCGTTTCACTCCATTAAACTGTGTGTTCTAAGGATTTATGGTGAAGGAAGTTTTCGAGAGTTGGAATATATACAATTTATACCAAACCGTAGTTCAGTGGTTAGAGCACTCTGGTCCCGGTTTTGTATATATTCCAACACTCGAAATTTTCCTTCACTATAAATCCTCAGAACATAATTTAGTTAACAAGTTAACAAGACTAACAACACGAAAGCTAAAAGGACAATTTAAGTTTTGATGTGAATAGTTTTAGACTTTAGTGTAATAGTACAGTTTACTATTTCAACAGCAAGAGAATTAAAGTGTTTAGAATCTTGATATCTTATCGAAAACTGACAAATATTTGTTCTACATAAAAAGAAATGTTGCAGCATTTCTTATGTTGTCAGTAATTTTTTTTTAATTATTGTTAATTTTTTTTTAATTTTATACAAATAAATTTCGTGTTTATAAGAAAACATAAATTTACTTGTAATGAACAAATGTCATGGAATTTTAATAATTTATTCTCCTCAAAGTGCGTATCCGGGCTTTGGGGATTTAGATGTGATGTTTGGAATCTCTTGAAAAGAATTGTAAAATATCTTGTCGTGCGAAAATTAATATTCACAGAAAATGACGTCAATTAAAGCAGGGAAACGCAAAGAAAGTTTGGGAATTGAGCGAATTTTGTCTATACAGGTGTGTTTACAGTTCAGAGCCAAACTTTCTTTGTATTTCACTGTTGAATTAGCGTGCAATGACTGTGTGTCCCTTCTTTGACGTCATTTCCTGTGAATAATAAAGCAACTTTAGCAGGGGAAAAAGACATGAAGATAAAATTTTCGAACGGCAAGATATATTACATTTCTTCTTGGTAGAACCTAAAGATTACGAATATGTAAAATCTCCAAACACCGGATAGGCACTTTAAATATAGGATTAGTATGTGCTTCTAACTATGCGTACAATATGAGAAAGATTACTTTTATATGTAGAACCCCGGAGCGAGGGGAATTCGACGAAATATTACCCTGTGGGATGATATAAATTATATATTATAACGAAACAATCTTGAATACTGTCTTGAAACGTCTTATTGTTCCTGGTTTACGCGCGTGTTATCTGGTTTTCGCGCGTGGTATTTGGTTCCGCGCGTGGGGAATTCGAGTACAAATGGACTGATCACGTGATACAAATCTAGCATTCTGATTGGACAATTTATAGTTGAAGTATGAGTAATATAGAGGACGTAAACATGATTTAAAAGGATGAAAGCTCGATTTAAATATGACTCTTATAGATTTAGATATTTTGTAAGTATGTGAAATATGTGGTTTTCACGACAAATGTTCATCAAGAATGACTCGCAAAAAATATTTTCTTTTATTTCTTTAATTTTTTTTTCATCAATAATCAAATTTATATCAAAGTAACTTTTTTCTGCCTCGGTCTAAAAATAATGAATTTGGTTTTCTTGAGACTCTCAGATAGTTCATTTACCTCAACTTTTAAAACATTTGTCAAGACAATGGGATCTTTATGCGAATAAAAAAACATTTGTATTATCAGAAAACAAAATTAACTTTAAAATATTTGAAATATTAAAGTGTCTATGAAGTGAAAAATTCACTAGCATTTTTTTACTTTAGCGGACAAAGTAGCACGGCAGGAGCGTACACTGAAAATTTCAAGTAAATCTGCTGCATAGTCTTCGAGCTATCAACTCTCAAAGTTTGGCATGGCTAAATGTTTTTGGTGAAATCTGAAACGCGCGGTTCATTGTCTTGTGACGTATCCAGGTGTACTTACTATGCATAAGAACAATGGATTTGAACATTAATGATCAACCTGCATATGTCATATACCACATATATTCAATCCCAGTCTTTCCCTATTTTGTAAGCTCGAAGACTATGCAGCAGATTCACTTGAAATTTTCAGTGAACGCTCTTGTTGTGCTACTTTGTTCGATAGAGAAAATAATGCTAGATTTTTCACTTCATAGACACTTAACTATATCATTTATATTTAGCAAAAATAACAGATGACCAAGAATTGAACCCTGAGGTAAGTACATCACAGCTTATATTTTTCAGATCGGAGCAATCATTATTATATTGAATTTGGTAACTTTTATTCCAATCCAAAGATCCAATGATATAACTTATCAATTAAAATATTGTGGTTTACCGTATCAAATACCTTGGAAACTGGAAAGGTCTAAAAATTACCCTACAGAAAACTCGTTATGATCAATTGCTGCTGAAATATTGTCATATAAGGAAATCAAAGCTAATGAGGTTGAATGACCTTTTCCAAAGCCGTATTGATTGTTACAAAGAATGTACTGTTATAAAATAAAGTAGACGGTTATAAATTATTCTTTTCAAAAACTTTTAAAATGAAGGTAAGATGGAAATTGGTCTGCAATTCGTTAATAATTCTCGATTTCCAGACTTATATAGAGGTATTACACGAGCTATTTTCATTTGGTCTGTTACAAGCCATGATAAATAGATAAATTGATATGTGCATTGTGCCAGAGGCCTAGAGATAATGTCAATAGATTGTTTTATATATATCATGAAAATTTTATCATTACCAGGAGATTTTGATGATTTTCCACATTTAAAACTGCTAGATATTTGTAAAATATCTTCTTTATTTGTTGGTTCAAAAAAATAGAATTTGGAAATTGACCAGTAAGAAATGTTAACGAAAAATACAGGAAGGTACCGTATTTGCTAAATTTGGCCCAAATATTGGTAAAGTAACTAGAAAAACTATTTGCTATGGTAACTGCATCTGAAACGTCTTTATTGTTTATCCGAAATATAAATGGCAATTTAGGTTTTAATCTTTTTTATTAATTATCTCATTAAGTATTTTCTATGTTTACTTTAAATTAGATTTATTTTTTCAATTTTTTTAATAGAACAAACTTTTGCAACTTTTAGAGAGTGATTTAATTTATTTCTATAAGTTTTGTAGACATTATCATGTCTGGAATTCGGATTATGTAAATATTGTTTATATAATTTCTTTTTTCTTTTAATTGATCATAATAGACCAAGGAGATTTCGTACGACCAACACGGTGTCCTTTCTCAATAGTATACTCATCAGTTTCTATCTGCAGATTAGTTGATAGAATTCTTCTTAGTTTATCTTCAGACGCTTCCCAGGGTTTGTTCGGTTGTTCCGAGACACCTTCAAACCGATGATATTTCGCTGGGATCTATTCTCTAGATCGTCCAACTTGTTATCGATGCTTCTCTTAAGAATATCCTTTAAAGTGTTTATGTAGTGAAAAATGCAATTCGAAATAAACTCTCTTACTGTAAAGAACTGTAGAAATTATAATGATTTACAACTCTTCCATATCTCACTTCGATCTTGATATATTTATCACTTATTTACTGAGACCGAGGGAAACAGTGTGTTTTGTGGACCCGAGAACGGCGGTCGAGGGGCCACAAGACACACTGCTTTCCCGAGGTCTCAGTAAATAAGTGTTTTGTTATATAGTATATTAGTGTCAAAGTATGAATAATTCACCGGTTATTGGAGTGAACTTTGAAACCAAAACTAGATAAATGGAACCCCGTAAATGTTTAATAAAAAACTCAACAGTTAAATATTTATTACAACATTCTGAACTCAAAAGTGATAACATACACTAGAACACTGTCATTTACAGTAAATAATTAAATAATTTAGTGCAACGCAAGTTACTTAAAAGTTACTTAAAAAACTATAAAATGAACTTTGGAACTTCACGGTTGACGCGCATGCGCACTGCACCCATTCTATTGTGGACCGGTCAATAAATGTTCTGTTATGGACCGGTTGCCTCGTTGCCAGGGCAATGCAGTAAACAGGACGTTTTGCGGACCGGCACGTGATACGCTTTTCTCCAATCGGAAAACAGAAAAATTGAACTTTGACACTAACTATATAACAATAAGATTTGTTTGTCATGTTATTTACATGACGTCTATGACGTCATACTGCATAATGACATATTGAAGAAGCCTGTATATCCGTTTGGTATTATGTAACGAAATTATGAAAGTGTGCACGTGTGTGTGTCTCCCACGCTGTTAAGCATACAAAGTTTCCAGTGATTTGATTTGCTAATCCCAAAGATATACAGGCTTTTTCAGTAAGTCATTATGCAGTGTGACGTCAAAGTAAGGACATTTACATAAAATATTTTGTTTTCTTAGAATCGTAAACGTTTTTTTACATATTAACAAAGGTAAATCAACTTTCATCTCAAAGATAATCAACTTTCATCTCGGCACAAATCCTCTGTGTTGTTTCGCGCGCTCACTGTCATCTAGTTTTTGCACGAATTATATTATTGTTAGAGTTAGCGACAAACGTTGTTCGCTTTCCGTGACATGTAAAAATGTTTACTTACAAATCTGTAAACTTCACTATCGTTTACACCCTTATCTCCGTCGAACTTTTGTTGACTATCGTACTCATAATCATGTTATACTACATGTCTTATGCCCGTTTTCCACTTCACCATCTTATAGTTGGAGTTCCCGTACGGGAAGACCGGTGCGGGTGGGACTCTGCTCCATTAACCTCTACTCCATTTTTACTTTGTTAAACTGCTTTTGCATTGATTATTTTCAATTCAACATTTAATAAACTGCTTTCCTTCGACGCTTTGCCTTCGATTATTATCAATTTACCTGCATGTTATTGCTTATTAATAGTTTAGTTTAGTAGATTTATCATTCTTTTAGGTGAACGGGATACCCCAACAGGCTAGAAGACAAATTGATAGAGGTTCGGAGGGCCTATACGATTTAAGGTAGTTATCTTGAAATCGCCTACGATTTAAGATTTAAGGTCGACTCTTTATTGATAAATTTTATATTTTCCTCTGATTTTTTCATCATCGTTCTATAAGTCGGCTAAAGAACACAAATATAAAAATTTAAGCCAATTTCGTTAAATATTTACTACCTTTCTAAACGCGGTGATTTTGGATGTAAAAGTATCCTGTATTTTGGATGTAAAAGTAGCCAGTCATGGATCTGTCTACGGCTCAATCGAAACTTTCTCTTCTCTCACATGCATTTTATAATACTGGGTTTTTTTTATTCAATAAGAATATACATGAGAAGATAAACTTGATTATCATGTATGAGTAAAATAACTATTCTAATAAAGTTAATAAGCTATATATACTGTATCTAAATATCTATATATAAGTTACATGTTAAACGACTAAAAACATTAAAAACTACTATTATATTTATCAATTGCATACACCAATGGGCTATTTTTAAAACGTTCAGTTTTACATTTAAAATTATAAAGTTTATTACCATTATATCTTGTATTTCTTTCCCGAACGTTTTGAACTTTTTCTGGAAGGAGATGATGTAGCTTATGCGACGGAGATAGCATTCGCTAAATTAATTCTACGCAGTGCTTCTCCCGTCTTTCTTTAAGAGAAGGCAATTTATATGTTACTGAAGCTTCTTCGTATTTTAATTCTGGAGCTATAATCCTAAGTGCTCGTTTCTGAATTATTTCAATGTCTTGGCTTTCTGATGACGTTAGGCCTCCGTGCCACAATATGTCACCATATTCCAACACTGATCGAATTATTGAGCAATAAAACGTCAGAAGGTCTTTTGCTGGTGCATTATATTTCTTAAGCACTTTTCGGTAGAAAAGACGTTTCCTTCCTTTTTTAACAATTGAACAGGTGTTTTCGTGCCATTTAAAATCTGACTCAATCAAAATACCTATAAGCTTGTACGATGTTTTTCTTTCGATCATAGTATTGTCAATCGTAATTGCTGGTATTTCAGATTTGTTTGTACGGAAATCTATGACCATTTCTTTCGTTTTCTTCAGATTTTATCTCATTTTTTCCTCTCTTGCATATTTTGAAATCCTTTCAACATTCGCTTGTATATTACTTGTTGGCTGGGACTCGTAGCTGCTCATGTTAAGAATCTCTGACAGTGTAGTGTCATCCATAAAGATAGACACATGTTCTTTGTCCGAGTTTTTATCAGTGATAGCTATAGTTGGAAGTGTATTAATCTTTGTAATGAAAGCGAACGGACCTATCTTGCTTCCTTGTGGCACACCTGCGTTAATATTTTTAAAACCTGACACAACTCCGTCGAACCTTACTCTCTGTGAACGATCAGTGAGATATGAGGCTATCCACGGTAATAAAGCGGGTCGAACCCCAGTAGATTTAAAATTTGATAGAAGAATGTTGTGGTCGATCAAATCAAAAGTTTTTGAAAAATCCAAAAAAACAATTCGTATTACTGTTTTTGGGTTCTCCAAAGCGGTAAACCAAGTATGGAGCATTTCTAAGTGCAGGAACTGATGATGATCCAGAGATTCCCAAATTGACGCTCACTTATTCTTTCTTTACAATCTTCTATCATCCACTCCAAGGCAAAGGATTCTTGTTACAAACGTTCGATACCACCAAAACCACCAGACCGCTTTGGATCCAAATAGATACTTGTCAAACATTCCTTATCCATCTCAAGTTGTCTCTATAATGAAAATGACTCACCATATACAGCTCCCATATTCATATATACACTATAACACGGTAATTCATATTTCTGGTTCTCGCTGTACCGTTATCTCAGATACAACATCGGAGGAAAGATTCTCCAATGCCCTCAAAACACTGTCTTCAACAGTCCATAGTTTTGCTACTAACCCCAATCAGCTCACACCGAATCTAAACATTTTTTGCCGATTTTGATTCGTTTGGGTTTTGTACTAGATTTACTGTAGCATGACCCATTGTGAAAAAAAATTAATGTTATACTTTATCGCAAAATAACACAGAATGACGAAGGTGAATCAATACATTTGATTTTTAAAGGTTTTATTCAAATACATATATGTCATATTACAAAGTCGTCTGAGATTTTAAACACTCATGATTGAACACAGTGCTCAATGTTCTCTCGATCTCAGAGTACATCTTACTCCATACTATCCACAATAAATTAAATAAAGTTTCGAAGTAGCGTCTGAAGGTAATTGACGGAGACGGAAGCTTCATATAATCTTGCACACGCCAAAACACCACGCCAAATGTCTTCGGGATCAATCTCTTTCAATGCTTTATCGGCGTAATTCAACCATCGGTCATCTTCATCGGATATCTCACAATGGTCTCTCATTTTTGTCCAAAGATCGTCATCCGTCTCTACCGTGACACAAGACTCCTCTTTCTCAATCACTTGCATTCGTTTGTGCACAAATTCAGTAAAGATAAAGTCAATGACTCGGTCGCGTGTCACTCTCTCAAAATCAACTTCATCACAATATATCGTTTCAAACAGGTGTGCCATGGTTCTCCTTACGTTTCTTCAACCAACTATCCACAAGCACACTTACTATATAAACAATCATCAACATCGCAGAATACGCGTCATTCATTCCAGATTTTAACTTGTTAACCACTTATGACCCTTTCCGGTTAACATGCGCGCCCCTCTGGGTAACACGGTCAACCTGAAAACTAAAATCTAGCAGTAAGAGCTCCTGATAAAAATGCTGAAAACAGTGGTTTATACCTACAGCTTATCTACTCTCCATAAACCAACAGTTATTTTTTTCTTTTGGTAAATAAAACAGTTGGCTAAAATGTTTTTAGTGAAATTAGATTCCATCTTCTATGATCAATTAGATTGATATACGATATCTAGTAATCGCATTAATAGGGACGCAATGCGAGCTTTTTATCTAGCAGTAAGAGCTCCTGAAAAAATGCTGACGACAGTGGTTTACACCTCTCCGCAAACCAACAGTTATTTTTTCTTTTGGTGAATAAAAAGTTGGCCAAAATTTTTCCTGAAATTAGATTTCATGACCATCTTCTTATCTGGTGATCGCGTTAATAGGGGCGCAATGCAAGCTTTTTTACGAGGCGATAGCCGGATAGCGGATAACCTCATCACAGCAGTAGCAGTTTAGGTACTTATTTCATTAAATTAAGAAAGATGTTTTCTGTCTTTAGATCCTACCTCTTATATGTTCCAGTTTTGACGAGATATGTTTCCGCATGACCTGATCAGCTCGATAGACGATGTTCCTTTCTGTGATCATTCTATCTTTGACCTATTGTCAAGAACAAATAACATGTCAATAGCGTAGAGTCTGGCTGCTATTAATAGCTCAAAAAGCGGACAAACAAACCATATTTGACTCACAAATGATTGCAAATGAGCTATTTCTTTTGTTATGGCCGCAAGAATTATGGGTAAAAGCGGACAAACATCGGTACTGACGTCATCTCGACGGAGCACTATTGCACAGATAACACCTGTATGAATTCACAATGAAAATTTCATGTAGATGAAATCTCAGAGGGTCTTTCGCTGGTGCTCCATATTTCTTAAGCACTTTTAGAAAGAAAAAACGCCTGCACTTAAAATCAGATTCCATCCAAACACCTAAAAGCTTGTATGATGTCCTTTTGATCGCAATGTTGTCAATCGTGATCATTGGTATTTCAGACTTTTTAATACAGACATGTTGCAGCCATCAAAAACGAGAAATCAGGCGGGAAAGGATTTGAAGTTCAATATCGAAGAAAAAATACGCAACAGTTTCGGAAAAATTTTTTTTAGACAAAGTACAAATTAAGTTATGATATATATATATATATCAGTTCTAAAAAAACCCATTTTTTAATTTTTTACTATCGAGCCATTTTCGATTGTTTTAATGCACTGAAAATGAGAAGTTGAAATAGAGCACAATGTCTACAGAATGCAGAAACTAAAAATAAAATTATGAGTACCTTTTCCTCTTCATCTAAAACCTTCAAAGGTGGGGGTACATCGCTGGCAGCACTTTGAAGGAGATCCAAAATTTTTCTCCTAAAAATTAACATGTGTTTAATGTCAGTGCTGGTAACCCCCCAATTTTTAGCCAAGGGGGATTTTGCAAAAAAACAAAAACTTTCAATTCTGTATAATCTGTAACTGGAGGCCTGCGCCTTTGGATAAGGCTGAGATAAATCTTAGTCAATCACTAAGTAGTCAGTGCCAGTGGTTTTCCATACTCGAAAACTCATTTCATGATACCATGCCAGAGCAATGGATGGAGCATAATGTGGAAATCCCTACCCATAAATCAACCACAACAGTCTGCAAAGTCTTTGATTAAACTAACAAATTGAATTGATGGATAAAAGCTACAGTATTACTATCTAGAAGCCTCTTCAAAGGAGAGATGGTTGCGTACTGAGAACGAGATTGGTGATAATTTGGATATCCTCATCCATAGTGGTCTTGGAATGAGCATTGATGTTTTTGTAAAACAGATTTACATGCCTGTTTAATGTATGTCAATAAAGGGGTAAGTAAAGGTAGAGAATGGTTAACATGGTAGTGATTAGGGGGGTTGCAGGCGATTTTGAAAAGGATCACAATCGTAAAACGTGCATCGAAATGGCCAGCAAGCTTGAAAAATTGAGTGCCATCAAATATCTTATGGTAAATATCTAATAGCATTAAATACACAAAAAATACTATAAAAAGCATGGATGTTTTCGCCATTTTTTTACAAAATCAGGTAGCCAGATTTTGTTCTTGGGCCATTTTCGTTCCCAGAGCCCTAAAACGTGTGGCCACATGGTAGATTTTAACCAATTGTTACTGGAACTAGGCTGCTGCCACTGCCAGATTAATGCTGCCAGAATAATAGTGCAAGATTTCCTAGTGGCTGCTTTATAAATGTAAATTAAAGTCATGACATTTTCATCAAGGTAACAAAGTCAAAGTAAAATGTTCAAGTCTTGGAGGAAAGTTTACATTCTGGGCTATTAAACTGAAGAACTTAAAGGTGCCACCTTTGTAGTTTTCATTTGGTGCAAAATTTGCAGTAATACTTCATCATCGATTTTGCTGCATCCCACATGCAGAGTAAAAGCTAAAATATTTATATTCTATTTAATTATAAAAAAATATTGGTTTCTTTGTTTAGAAATGTTTAACAGCTTAATATCTATTCACTATGCAAGTGCTAACTAGTGATGTACTACCTCATTCTTAATGCTAGTGGGCCTACCCATTACCTAAACTCCTGGCACTACCAGCTTCCAGCTCTTTTTAGAGCACGCCATCACTTTCACAAGCTCTTTTTGTCAAGCTCCTTTTGTTTCTTCCACCAATAGAAGGGTGACATGGAGATAGACATATTACAGACTGCCAAACCTTCAGTGCTGTAACAGTTACTTTTATTTTGTAACTAGTTACAAGTTACAGGTACATTCTCTCGTCTACACCAAACCGTTGCCGGTGGCAAGTATAGCAGGACGACTGGCCGCTAAGAGCTCATCCGCCGTTTGACAAGTCTTGTTTTTGGTCTTGCTGGGTGTCCAAACACCCTCCTCACTGGCTAATTAGCCAGTGGGGGAGCCGATTTAGTCGCCGACCAGGTAGTACCGGATTACCTGCAGTAGCAGGAATGAACCCATTTAAATCTTAGCACAGGTAGTTTGAGGCAACAGACAGAATGAGGAGGTAGTAGACGGTTGCGAAGGGGAGAGGTAGTGAGAATAGTCAGAAGGAAAGTCCAACGGCGATGGATAAGTGGCGACGGTATCAGGCGTTGGTTTCGCTGGCAGATGCTAGTCACGAGTCTGCACGTTTGGCGATCTTAGGCATTGGTCGTTTCGCTGACAAGCGCTCGAAGGCGATCCGGCAGCACCTTTGACGACAAAGTAGCCGCTTTGTGGGATGACACTGCTTTCCCCAATAAGGGGAGAGGTTTACAAAAGGTAACCTAAAGAAAGTGAGCACATATACAACCGGGAGGCTTACCGCGGTCATCGGTCAACCAGTCTGCGGTCGTAAAACAAAAAGATTAATGAGAAAATTGCGTATGAAATTTGGAGCATGGAACGTAAGAACACTGAATGATAGCGTTAATAGGGCTGGAGTTAAAGAAATACAATATCGACGTTGCGGGGCTGAGCGAAACACGGTTTGCTGAAAGTGGGATGCTGAGAGAATCCATATCTGGATATACGTATTACTGGTCGGGTTTAGCAGAAAGTGAAAAACGGCTTCATGGAGTACAATATAGGCATAGTGTGAAGAGCGAGATTGCAGACAGAATGAACAGCTCACCGATAGCCATCAACGAAAGATTGATGACGGGGAGAATACCACTGTCTCAGGATAAACACATACCTGTAACTACAGGTATCATTCAGTGCTTATGCACCAACAATGACTCACGAGGACTGGGTGAACGAAACTTTCTATGCAGATCTGGACAGAACGCTAAAGGAAGTACCTGCTACAGACAAGCTAGTATTGATTGGTGACTTTAACGCCCGGGTAGGGAAGGACTACCTGGTATGGCCGGATCAGTTAGGCACATTTGGAATTGGGAGGAGTAACGCAAATGGTCTGCTCTTACTCTCGAAGTGTGCCGAACACGAGCTCATGATAACCGACTCATGGTTTCAGCATTCTATGAAGCACAAAGCTACATGTAGGATGCACCCACGTTCCAAGCATTATACAGTAGGCATCTCATAGACTACATCATCACACGGAAGAAAGCAGCCGTTCCGCACGTTGTAACCAATACATTATTGGCATTATTTTAGCATTGTACCCAATAAGTTATTGGATTGTAACCAACCCCAAAACAACAAAGGTCCTTAACCCCCCGGATAGCGAGTTTTCTAACCTTAACCCCCCGGCATTTTCTCCGTCCTTAAGCTCCACCACATTCACTCCCCTACTTGGGGTCCTAAATTAGTAGACTAGTGAGAGAGAGACTATGAATGTGGGACTAGTAATAAACTGAACATTTGCTCCGAAAGGACTTTTGAAACTGCATTTTAAGGCTGAGAAATACAAACCAGGTTGCTCTAAAATCTCTTTAAATATAATGTCGAAGGTATATATTGTGTGTACTTGTTGATTGTTATCAAATTGAAATGGTTTTTTTAAAGAACGAAGAAATTGTATATATGATGAACTTTCCGTAGTCTGACCCTTAATATATATGCAAATAGTAAAGTGGACGGCTATTCTATAATTATACCCTCCTTTCAGCTGGTGAACAAAGTAAACAGTTGGCATGTTCGTGATTTAAATTGGAACATATATTAGCAAAATACTGCGACAGAATAGCAAAACCAACTGCGAATACATCTTGCTGTGTTTATACTGTATCATCAAGTAAGGAAAATGATAACTGCACACACATATATATTGACCAGAATGCATTGCAGAAACATCGAACCGAGATACAACCCTGGGGCCTGGGTACAAATTTGAGCAACGTCGTGCTTTTATATATAAAACGAACAAAAGTCTAAACTGATAAAACTATGTAACTAGTTATCGTTACTTTTTATTTCAAAATTTTGTAACTAGTTACCGTTACAGTTACTAAAAAAAGTAGCGATTACTTGTAACTAGTTACTTGTATCGAAGTTACTCACAGCACTGCAAACCTTACCATTTATCATTAGTTTGAAAAGCATCACCATCAAACATTATGCTAAATCTCTCCCAGGGAAATTTCTGTGGATCTGGTTTTTCAATGCGGTTGACCATTTTCACAATAGTTTCTCTTGCGACAGCTTCACGTCTGTTCTCATTTCGACTCAAGGAAACATCAAGTGGACAGTGGACATAAATTTCAGCAAAACCAAAGGAAGCTAATCAGATAGAAAGATAGCATGTTTTGAACTGAATGTTCCCATTAACTCACAGTGTGATTGTCATACAAAATTTCTTGCCTCAAGCTAATAGCAGCTGAATATACCTAAGTATGCTTACCCCTTTATGTACCAGACACCAGTGGTGATCAACACCTAACTTAAGGGTTTGGAATTTACTGTAAAATGCTGGACAAGTGTGTTAAATATCTTAATATTAAAAAAGTCTTATTTTTACACGCTTTATGATTTCTTTCGAAATTCTGGCCCCAGAGGTTCTACGCCGCCGCCAAAGGAAAACCGCGAGAGAAGCTCTGGTCGCACGGGCCATTTCTTTGATCACTCTGACATCATTTTCTGATTGGCTAATCAACAGAATCGGGGTGGATGAAATAACGAATTACCCATGTGGAGATCGAAGCGTGAAAATAATATTGTCTCAAGATTCTTGTCAAAGACTCAAAGCAGGATAAAATTAGAATATCGACAAAGCACTTTAGGATGACATTTTATCAGTCGTTCTTCCGAGACGTTTTCCTGAAATTAAATCCCTTACCGCGTCGCAGAAGGAGGCCCTTTCTTTTGGCATACATAAATCGACGGGACATATTCACAATTCTACCAACTGGCTATGGAAAATCATTGATTTTTCAGATTGTGCCAGACATTTGTAGAGAACTGTCGATTCGAGGATAATCGAAGAGCAAGGAATTTGCGATGGAAACTATTTCTTTGTGTTTGGCGTAGAACCTCTGGGACCAGGGTAGTCTTTTCCATAATCGCAGAATCAGAGAGATTTGTTGTCGATTGTTAATTGTTTGCTTGTGAAATTCACCACTCCCTAATTAGATCCGATCAACTTTCGAAATGTTTTTGATTGGTTAAATTTTAATTAGATTAATGCAACACGAAAGTGAGGCTTGCCCGTTCGGTTTTCAGGGGGGCAGCGTTTGGCGGCGTAGAACCTCTAGGACCAGGGTAGTAGGATGGAGTTTGAGTGTGGACTTTTGAGTCTTTGAAGAGATTATACTTTGCAGATCTATCAGCACAACTGACCTGTTGAAAATTTTGAATATTTCTACCACTGCCAAACTTCTACAATGGTATAATAATACATTACCAATGGCTCAAAAAGCATATAGGGTGTTGAGGTAATGAAAATGAAAGAAATGATCACCAAAGAAAACGGACTGTTTTTAAAATAACTTTTGCAACTACCAGTATAGTAGTATAAGCAAGGCGTGAAATAACTCTTGAAAATCTACCAGTCAACTTGACAGGTGTAAAAAAAATTTACCGGTCACGGAGGATTTTGTACCGGTCATATTTGTTATTGTTCCCTTTATTGCCTATCAAGTATCAACGCTTCAATGCGACTCACACTAGTATAGCCTGCAGTTCAAGTTAATTTATATTTACTCATTGAATAACATCAAAATATGAACATGTCCATTTTCAAGAAAGTATGTTATTTGCCTATTACGGTGCATGCATGAGTATCAGTCTATCAGACTATGACATGTGGTAACATCTTATAGGCTTATAGCTAAAAAGTAACAATTAAATCTTAACTGTTTTGCATCACTATCAGTAAAATATCCATTAAAAACTGAAGTTTAAAAGTTGATCTTTTAGTTCGGACTTCGGAGTTCGGACAATAATAATATGCAAGTCACTTGAATACTAAAAATATGTTTACAAAAACTTTATGTACATTACAACTAAAAAGTTAACTCGTTTAAACGTTAAATGCCTTCCTAAATAAGAAAGGCTTAAGAATCGGCGTGAGGGATTTCGGAGTCAGACTCCGAAAGCGGTTCGTTTTCGCTGTTGGTGCATGTAGCTCTCTTTGCTCGTTGCTTGTAAGTGCGCGAGGCTTTTTGATTTGGCCGACGCAGTTTATCATCACACCAAGATTGAACAGCTGGCAAAGCGTTGAAATCTTCAACAGGTGGTCCTTCCTCTCCTATGCGCAGCAGGTTCTCCAGGCGCTCCTGTCCGAGCGAAGTGCGCGAGGTGTCTTTGACACGTTTCATACGCGAGAACAGCCTTTCCAATTTGGAAGTCGAAACTCCCAGGTTGAACATCTTGGCAAGATCTGGCAAGATCTTGCAAGATCTTGCATGATCTTGCCAAGATCCTGCCAAGATCCAGATCATGCCAAGATCTTAACAAGATCTTCCCAAGATGCATAAATCTTGAAATAATAGTCAACCATCTTGGTGAGAATCTTACAAGATCTTGTCTAGATCTTGCCAAGATTCTGAAAACTATTTTTACACAAAAAAATTATTGGCATTGACAAAGTATTGGGAAATAGTCCATTTTTATAATAAATCGTGAACAGATACATCAGTTTATAATTTGCTAACACAGGTTTTTGTATGATCTTACCAAGATCTTGCCAAGATCTTGCCACAAGATTTTATCACAATCTTGTCATGACTTTCCCAAGATCTTGCCATGATTTTAACAAGATCTTGCCATGATTCTGCAAGATCTTGGCAAGATCTTATCAAGATCTTACCATGACTTTACCAAGATCTTGCAATGATTTTTACAAGATCTTGCCATGATCTGCAAGATCTTGGCAAGATCTTATCAAGATCTTGCCATGACTTTGTCAAGATCTTGCCATGATTCTGCAACATCTTTCCCAGATCTTATCAAGATCTTGCCATGAATTTGCCAAGATCTTGCCATGACATTGCAAAAATCTTGCCATGGCGTTGCCAAGATCTTGCCATTATTTTTAACAAGATCTTGCCATGATCTGCAAGATATTGCCAAGATCTTATCAAGATCTTGCCATGATCCTTTGCCAAGATCTTGCAATGATTTTAACAAGATCTTGCCAAGATTCTGTATGATCTGTAAAAGATCTTGCCAGGATATTATAATTATTAAATTATATTGGGAATATTAAAGTATTGGGAATAGTCCGTTGTCTTAATAAACTTAAGTTTTTAGATAATTAATGAATTTTAGGGAAATTGGTGACAGAATACATTTTAAATAATTTAATGAACTATCTCATTATTGTCTTACTTTAATTATTAAAAATTAACTTAATTAACCTTAATTATTAAAAATTAACAGATTACATTAATACATTGTAGATTTTGCTGTGTGCAATTTATGTCATTTTTGACATGGAACTGCAAAAAGTGCAGTGTTAGTAATCTCGAACTAACCAGTGCCTTTATTATTGGGTCACTCGGTAAAGTAATTGCGTTTTTGCAGATTGTTGTCACAACTGGACAAAAGCATTTAACCAATGCAACATGTAATGTAGCAATAGAAATAAATTCCTGAATTTCACCATAAAAATACTCGACAGTACCAGATTCACACTAAAAAACTGGATGAAGAAGCTGGATGACTTCCCCTGCTCTTTTGTAGGCCTTAGAATGATAGACTTCTCCATGCTTACACATACGATCTGCATATGCACTTGCACCAAACAAAATTGACATTTAATTACAGTAGCTAGAATATATGACCTATCAAACTCGTCCAATATTTAGAATTATAATTAATGACTCATCAATTTGACTGCATAACAAATCTGCTGTGGAACTCCTCTTGTTCCTTTGAAACCCTTACTTGCATGGCCAATCATTGCTTTAAATGAAAAGGTAGAATGTGTCCACAATGGGCCAAAAGATTTGACTTGCTTGACCAGGTGGGATACCCGGGATCCCAGGTGGGAGACCCAGGATCCCAGGCAGCAAACCCATGATCCCAGGCAGGATACCGGGACCCAGGCAAAATACAGAAAAACAATATCAGCAAGATCCTGGGTGTGATACCTGAAATCCCAACTAATTCAGGATGGAATTCTGGGTACAATAAATGACAGGAAGCTCAGTCAAACTATAACTATTAGTGAACTTGTATTATATTATATTAAAGTTAATGGTTTGAACCTAGGCGTATCATTAGATGTGTGAAGTTGATCTTCCAAGGTTGTTGACTATTGTTGGTGACTGACATTTCGACGGCTTCAGCAGTGGTCATCGTCAAAGCGTCAGTCACCAACAATAGTCTTTCTCAAACTACAACAACCTGGACGATCAACTTCACACATCTAATTATTATATTGTATTATATATTATATTACATTACATTACATTACATTATAATTATTATATTATATTATTATTATTATAACTCATACCTGGCCCAGACTCCACCTTCTTTTTGGATTTACTATTATATAATCTATGACAAGTTGTGACAAAATCTGTTTTAAATACACTGTAAACTATTAAAAATAACTTACATGAAGAGTAGCTGTTGTCTTTGTTGCTTTTTGGTACCAATTTCAAATAATTTTGATGAATTGATGCGAGTTTCGAAACACGGTCCTGCGGCAATATTTAATTAAGAATATCACTTTCAATAGTCCATGATACCGCGTATGCGAAAATCGTGCATCCACGTTTTGTACCTCCCTCTCTTTCGTGAAATTGCTCGCTCGAACGAAAGGCGAAAGCTGATATGGGCCTAAGGAACAGATTATGGCGCAACCAATCAGAACAGAGTTCTCAGTCAGGTGTGGTATTTAGTGTTCTGTGATTGGTCAACACTTGATACTACTTGTGGTCATGCTTTTCAAGCATCGCGCTATATTCAAAACTGAAAACTGCGATCTGCACGTTTTACCGAACGAAAGAAGATTATTTGTGATAATGGAAACTTCTAACAAAGGGAGAACTATTAGAAAACTGAAAGGTAATGTTCAAAAGAAAGTGATTTTAAAATCCGTCAAGGCAATAGTGTTTTGCTAGTCCTTTGAAATGATTACTGAGTATAATATAGCATATTGCTAGTCCTTTGAAATGATTACTGAGTATAACATGGTATACAAAACGCCAATTCCACTATCAGAAGAATGTTCTTGAACCTCTCTTCTGCCATAGACATGTTAAAGATTTTGCGCCATGTCCGTAGATAGTGAGTGGATGGGGCGGAGAGATAATCATTGGCGTATTCGACTAGATCATGCCATTCATCGATTAGTTGGCTCGGGGAACAATCAAGACCGGCCTTCGTGAGAGGTTGCTCAAACTTCTTGAAGACCCTCGTTATGTAGACATCTGCAAATTCTATGTCGAGCTGGGAGACACCGTCTTCGGATAACTTGTTTCTTTCCCATCCTTCACAGTTAAGAATTTGGGCCATTGATGTGATATAATCACTATCGTTATCTTCAAGACGACTGCGCAGATTCGTTTCTACAATCGCGAAAATTTGTTCCTTCTTTCTTTCGATACTTTCTAACGCGCCATCTACATTCTTTACTTCGATGTTTTGGTACATTTTCTCGCCGCCATCACTTTCTTGTAGTGACTCAAGGAACGCCTTCACAGACGGGAACTCTTGAACAGGTTTCTCTTTCAAACGTTCAAGTTTCTTTAATGTTTTAGTCAAAGCATTAACTGCGATCACAGGGTCGGCAAATTCTTTTTGAAAACATAGTGATAAGATTTCAACAGGGCTGAGCACATCTAAAAAAAAACATAAATTTAAAAGGGCAGTGGCGGAGCTCCATGAGGTGATATACCCTTTAACTTTTGCTCGTTCCGCTGCTTGATATGATGGCTCTGCGACGACATTCTGGAGGTGCGTAATGTAGACACCAAATTTTTCCAGGTACTTTATGAGCGCGGACATTTTGTGGGAAAGCCAACGAGTTCCAGTCGCCCGAACCGGCTTAGGTCCTTCTTTACGAATTCCCTCAGCTTCATTCAACATTTCGTCAATTTCTTTCAATTCACGGAGTTTTTTCGGTGATTTGTTGTATAACGCGTGGATTTTTTGAAGGAGATTATCGATGTTATCGAAACTTGAACCTTTCAAAGCTCCCTTCAGGGCAAGTTCTAATCGATGCGCCAAACACCAATTGAAGATCAACCAGGGCATATCTTCACACATTTTGGCTTTCACACCACCTTTGTCTCCTCTATTTACACTTGCACCATCAGCGCCCATTCCAACAATTTTTTGTCTGAATTCTTTTATTCCTAAAATATTTACATAAGGCATTATATAATAGTCTATACGACTACGACTTAAATCTACGATACGTTGTAATGTTGCATGATTGTTATCTTATTCTTGTAATAATTACCCTCGAAATCGAAACCATTAAATTCGTCTGAATTAAATGCGAGGGCCATAAGGAAATAATTAAAGTGTGACGTAAGTACGTAAGCTAGTGAGATATCGCGCTAGTTAACAACTAGATCAATAAACTGGGAGTGAAATTAGAAATATTGAATACCGAATGAAAAGTACTTAACTTTACTGACGTTTCGGGCCTCGACCCTTCGTCAGAGTAAGAGATTACAATGAATTTTAGGTCTTTCCGGAATTCCTTAAAAAACCGTCAGCTCAGCTATATATCGGTTTATCGGGCGACATAAGTTGGCCTGAGCCACCTGACTCGTAAAAGTGACCATGAACCTTATATTTCATATGAAATTAGAAGAAAAATGAAAATATCAAACACCAACCTAATGTCTTCAAGCCATTTATGATACTTTCTTTCACCCCATCGGCATCGGCATGCTTCACATTATCAAGACTTAGGAACGATGTTTTCACTTCCACTTTGTCACCATCTGGTCTTGGATTAAAATGGAGAACAAATATGACCTCTTGCTCAACCGTGCTGTTGTCGGTGGAACCATCCCATAGAACACTGAAGAACTTAGCATTAGCCAGATCATGGCTTAGATTTTTGCATAGCTCGTCACCAATGTAGTCGATGAATTGTCCACACGCTTTGTTATGTTTGTATGCATTACCATACTCTATACCATGTAGTTTTTCCAGGGACAATATTTTCTCGTACTTTGCTAGTGGGAGTTCTTCCTTAGCTACGAAGTAAGCAACTTGAAACTTACGAATCAAATCATTCTGCACGCTTTCATTCATGGATGCCATTGATGTGGTTATTCTAGCTTGGCCACTTTTTCTTTCTTCTTCCGCCAGATGTAAAGCAGTAGCACCACTATTCCTTCGGTGTACTCTCATCGCTTCCTTGTGGGGTTCTGATTCGGCATGGTCAATGGCTGCAGATGGTCGATAGTTTGTGCAACCAATAATCCATTTACGATTAAAATATTTCATCCCTTGGATGCGTTGCTCATTTTCAGTGCAAACAGTACATCGAAGATTTTGTGCGATTCTTTCGTCGGTAATATCAACATCATACGAAAGCCACAAACTTCCTTCATACGATGCTAGAACTTTCGTCTTCCAACTAGTCTCTACTGTTTCAACGGCTACTGTGCGTTCTTTACTAGAAGTGGAACTAACGCTTTTTTTGACATCTTTGTGAGCTGCAAGCTGACTTCTTTCGCCGCATGTTTTCGTCTTCGTTCCACTAGCAATGGAGACGGGGATCGCTCGTTTTTCAGCACTTTCATTGCTTTTCGGTTGTTTCGCGAAAAAAGAACTCAGTTGTGCCTGTTTTCTAATCACGATTTTCGCTTTTTTCGGTGATGGTTCACTCAACTGACTCGTACTTCTCGGTTCATCTGAACACTTCTGGCACTTTCCGACCCGATAATTTTCCTCGCTATAGCCAAGATCGCTTTCATTGGCAGGCACAGAACACACATTGCAAACGATAACTGCACAAACTAAACATGAATATTTAGTATTCGGACGACTACAGACAGAACAAATGCTCTCCATAGCGAGTAGCGACAGAAAGTGAGTAAACTGTGGGCCAGCTGCGACTCTGTGCCACAACGTACTTCCGCGGCAAGTCGGCAACATGCAGTAAATATCCGCTAGTGGCGTCTGGAGGTGCAAGGCAGTGTTTTGATGTGCGCAACGGCATTTGGAGGTGTTTTATTGCCCAAATTAAACGTCTATAAATGAAACTATCACAAACAAAAATTTACCGGTCATGGTTGACCGCTAAGAGACAAAATTTGCCGGTCAAACATGGTAATTTTACCGGTCAATGACCGGTGACCGGCACTTATTTCACGCCTTGAGTATAAGAAATGTTTGGAAACTTACCCTTTCTTGCTAACTGGTAATATTCATATCTCATACTACGATAATACATATTGTCATCAATGACAATCACATGGAAGGTATCATTAGCTCTAAAAATACAAAAATACAACTATATAATATTCCTATATAATAATCCAACTTGAAAGGTTACCTTGGGTTAAATTATTAGATTTGAATTTAAGTGCATTACATTACTCAGTCACCTGGTTCAGTTAAAACTAATTAAAACACTTAAAACATACCTTACATTCTGAACTAATGAATGAATGAATGGAATGAATGTAGAGTTGGCTGAGTAGCCTCTTGAAACAACTGGGCACATTAACATTGAGTGGATGCTGAATGTGCCATCTTTAAACTCAAGACCTTGTGACAGTCATGAATATGGTGTACTTTAAATTGAGGTTGAAAACAATAAGATGGTATGAATGTACAGTAGCATCCCATATTTACTAAAGCAATTTAGCCTACGCATAGACGGCGGAATTCCTCTTATTACCGTCTATGAATCAGCTCCGTATTTCTTGATTCTGTGACGTCGTCTGTCTGCAAGGATTCTGGGGACGCTCGGTGATTGGCTACATATTAAATTTTATTATAATACAGGAGCTGATTGGTGCTTTGCATCAGCTGAACATCAACAGAAGCTGTGATTGGATAATACATAGAAGATGGCAGCATTCGCTCATGACATTTGCTTGGCCATTTCACCATTCTGCAGAGGCTTCTTACGCTTTTATATCGTAATAATTTCACCTTAATGAAGACCTCGGTGTTGTCCGTGTTTCCTGCGCGGTGTGAAATGGGAGATTCTGACAAAACACTGGCTTCTGATCTTGCTAAATGTGGTCCATATTTTACTGGTGTGCTTTGAAGCAACATAGGATTAGGACACATATTTCGTCAACAGAAGACGATGCCGAATCTGCGTCGTCGTTGCGAGATTTTTTAGCAGTAGACTCGATGGCAGGATTACTTCTCTTTAACCATTGATCTGTTGAACAATTGGTACTCTCATGGCTGGATTTCAAAAGTGCTTCAATGTGATGGATTTACTCTATCAAACCGCGCCGTTTCTTTAGAACATTGACACAGCTTCGACAAAGATACTTGCTTGAGTTGGAACTTTTAAGCTCTCAAGTTCAAACTTCAAGTTTTCCTCACTTCGTCCTTGGATTAAGTATTTGTCTTTCGGCCACTTAAAAGCTTTTTGGCAGAGAAAACATTCTTCCGACATAACGAATAACTAAAACACTACATTTTAGTCTCCTCAACCAGAAATATACATAATATGCGGAACAGTATAAATTACGCCATAAACCGCGTAAATTACAGAACACGAAATACGACACTGATTCGCAGACGCTCTTAATCCCCATTAATCAGGGCCGGATACGGAGCGTCTGCACGCAGGCTAGTTAAGATTGGACTAGTTCTTGAAAATGGGAAGCCCTTTTGAGTCATCTCTTTTAGCCTTACCCAGAAACTGTGATGTATTGAGATCCAAAAATTGCGGTAGTTTATGTAAATGTATATTATTATCACGCTTTGACAACCCCGACATACCTGGTCATGTGACCTGCACCACACAGACATGATTTACTGATAAGTTTGTTTCTTTTGCTGCAAGACTTTTCATGCATTCTACCCACTGTATCATTCTCAACTTCAGCTGTTGACAACACCAGTTCTTCTAATCCGTTCACGATATCCCTTCGTTTTTCTTTCCAATTCCAGGTTGCAGAAAATGAGGTTTCTCTTGCACTAGCATGCCTTCTTTCGGGAATAAAATCATCGTAGCTTACATGGATAAAATGTACACACCTTCCAATTATTTTCCAGTTCATAAGTGTTAGTTCGTTTGCTAAAGTCGATTTTCCCGAAGCCGGAATACCACACAAAATGAGAAAGCAGCCATCCGCCATCTTTAAAGAACCAATGTCAAATGTGCGGCTGCTAGCTTACAGTACAGCGGACAACTTTGGTAGGTGCCTTCGAAGCACATACTACAGGAACATAATAAACACGTTGTAAGCCACAAACTACTGGAATTGTTAAAGCATTGTAAGCAGTAAATTAGGGGGTTATAGAGTTGATTACAATTAAATATTTTACTGCTTACAAGACTTTAACGTTAAAGCATTGTAAGCAGTAAATTATTGGATTGCAATCGAACTGTAACAGTTACAACGTGAGGAACGGGTGTTCGAAGAAAGATATGTTATGTATTACCTCGTTCTTTTAAAAACCCCGCTTAACTTTCTGAATAAAAACCGAAATTTAGCGGGTTTTTTAAAGATAACATCTATTTCGAAGGCACCTACCAAAGTTGTCCGCTGTACTGTAAGCTAGCAGCCGCACATTTGACATCGCCGACCTCGATTTTCTTTTTCTTTTTTTCTTTTTTTCCACCTTAGAAATACCCTACTCATGTTTTACTGTCCACTTGAATATTTGAGCATTGACGATCTCCATTGTGTCGGGCACCTCCGCTCGACGAGACCATGATCAGACAAAAAGTGTAACCACGGTTGACTGAAATTTTAAATCCGGTTTGCTTTGTCACGACGGTTTGAAGTATAAAAAAATAAAAATAAAAACCTCCCTTCCGACCTGGAAAAGTTGAAATGGGTGGACGCTAAACAAGTATTTTTTTTTATGTGAAAACAAAACGAATTTCGTAACTTTTTCAAATAAATAATTTGTAACCTTATCATGCATTAAAATTAAAATTAAAATCAACCTTATCATGCATTAAAATTAAAATTCTCAGTAAAAATATTGATTCGTGCCTTCAAAATATTGACACGTGCTACGACGGATGGACAAAATGACGTCACGTCAGTTTGATAGATGGAAACTAGTATTCACAGAAGGAAGATCAAACAAGATGGTGAATGCGAAGCCAGTTGCTGCCGTTCCCATAATCGTTGTTACGATTTTCTGTTTAGGCGTTGGAGCAGTTGTACCATGGTTCGTGAAAGGCCAGAATAAAAGGTTTGCTATGATTTCAGTTGGAAGTTCCCAAGGGAGATGACTCGGTCACTGTCTGACAGTATGAACTTTTTTACAGTTTAGATATTTATCTCATTTAATTTAGTACCATTCGTACAATGATTGTGTTAACTGCCGTCTGTTGTTGGTTATTGTATCCTTTTGACTGTGATATATGAAAATGTCCTGTATAAATATAATAGATGTTTAACTACTGGATAGTGAGAAGTGAGCCAATCAGATACAAGCATTTTCATTTGCCATTTAAAGATTATTGAGTGCAATCATTTTTAACACCTGATCACAGAATAAGTATCTTTCAGCCTACAACAAACAAAAATAATTCAAAAAGCTGAGTTTCATGTCATGTTTAGTAAACAATGAATGAACTTTTTGTTTTCTTAGTACATTCGGTCAAGGGCGGCGGAGCGGGGGGCAGTGGTCCTCACGAAACCTAAAGTGTGGGGGCATCAGGGTTCGAATTAGTTGAGTAAAAATGATGTGTATACCCTCCCCCCCAAAAAAAATATATATGACGACCAAGCGGGCCCTCTCAATATAAGCAAAATAATGGTGTGCAAGAAATTGAATGCCTAAATGAATTCTAGACTAGGCATGCGATACTTTCGGTTGCCATTGCCCCTGTTGGTTTAAGAGATTGGAAAGTTAGTAAAATCGCTAAAATGCACGACAGAGATCAAATTTCGGCCACCGTTTTGTGCGGGCAGCTCCTGGAAATTCTGTGGGCCTGTGTGGGAAAGTGATTCGGGCATTCAACTTATATTTTCCTGAAAACTGGCCCCAAAACGCAGGAAATCCTGTTTCCGAGACTTTCTAATACAACATTTTTCCGGGGCGCCGGATCCCCTTCTGCCCTGCCCCCCTATATTTAAACTGTTCCACAACCCTTGCATTCGGTACAAAAGCATTAATGTATATAATTACATTTATGTTTAGTAAAAACTTACTAGTAGTCTAATACAAATGCTATGATCTGATTGACTATGCCACTCGCTATCTAATGACTGATAGATACTGTATTGACTAGATTTTCACAAAATTATTTGGTCTCAATTTCTAGGAAGCGATAGTGAACATGGGCTTTGTCTCATCAACTATCACAAACTATTCAAGCTTGTAATTGTTAAATAGTATGTGTGTAGAGAAAACTGATATTAGGTGCTACTCCAAGTGATAAACCATCCCCAATTCCCAGGTAAGTAGAGAAAACTCTACTTTTTCTCTACTTGACCATGGGCTGGAATTCAAACCCACAACCCCAGGGTGCATTACATGTAAACCCTACCCCAGAGATATGCCGAATACTTCCGAACGCCACGCCAAAATTATGCAATATAAAAAATGGGGGTCTGGGGAAAGTGATAGTCATGCCGAGATTTTAGGCATATGCAAACTGAGGAAATAACATGCCTTCTTGCAGCTTAATTTCAAAACACACAAGACTCTGAGGACCAGGTTGAAAGCAATATTGATGCCTAAACAAGTGACAACAAAGTAGAAATCTCTTTTCAGCGCACACGCCGCTATGCCAAGCACTTATACAGTAGTTTGACAATGTTATACATGTGCAATGGAATGCACACTGGCCACAACCTTCGGTTTAATACTATACTGTAACTAAGCTACAAGGCCAAGTTAGGAGCAGGTTATGAATGTTTCCTCTACTTGTCCGGTAACCTAATATCATTATTCTCCACCTGAGTTTTTTGTCCCACATTTGTTATTCTAACAATACAAGAAGAGTTAAGTGTCTCAATATTGAAGAAACTACAGTAGACTTCAGTTTCAAAATACCACATAAGTACCATCATTCCACAACCCACTCCTAACTTGGCCTTGTAGCTGTTGGTAGAGCATTGGACTAGTAAACGGGTCACAGGTTCAAATCCCAGCCATGGTCAAGTACCAGGTATGGTTTGTTACTTGGAATATCAATTATTCACTGAGGTGAATAATAGTGAATATTTACCAAACTGCAAAGCAGCGAGGTAAATATCCACACTATTCAGCAACACTGAGGTGAATAATTGTTTTTAGTATAAATACACAGGTAATCTTTTTGGAATAGCATTTTCTCTAAAATTGGTTATTTCCTCATCTATCACACTGACAATTAATTGGCTGGCAGCCATTTTTCCAAAACGCTGTAGGTGATTATCGTGAAAGCTTGAGCAATCAGTGTGTGCAATTTTCTATAATCACCTGTGTATTTATACTAAAACCTAATATCATTAGTAAGTAGTATTATTTGGGAATGAACAAGTTTCCTTAACAACAACTAAAGTTGGTTAATAGCCTATATGAGTCAGTTGAATCCACTAATAGGGCCAATAGTTGAAAAAGATGAATATAATGCTATTAGAGAGGAGTGGAAGTAGATGTTTAGAAATATTTATCAAGTACATTGAGGTAACAATACCATATCACATCTTAGAATATTCTGTTCATCATATGGTTAGATTGGCATTGTTCCAACATTTTCCCTATTTTTGTGGCTATATATCTGTAATTTAACCACTTGTTTTTTAGGTGAGTCACCCAAGAAAATCACTGGACAAGTAAATTTCCAACAATCACCTATTCTTACAATCTTATCTTTCCACAATGTGTAGTGGATGGATTAATTATAGCTAAAAGTTTGACCATTTAACGTGTTTCAAACGAAATTGTAAAGTTGTCGAGCAATAGACTAATAAATGGTATTACAAAAATACTTTGATTAACCAACTTTTAATACCTTATCAAGCCTTGAGTGAACACTGTGAACAGTTGTAAACATTCCATTTATTGCACAAATAATTGCAATGAGTAGTTTTCTTTGACAGTCTGTCTCCAGATTAAAACTGCAAGTAATTTTAAAACTATAAAAATTATACTACATAGGTAGTGTGAAACAGAAATAATAACTAACATTTTGAGCAAAAGCCATTCATCAGAGTAACACTTTAAGCTCAGTATACAAATTCTCCTTATTGGTCTCCAAACATTTTGTAGACATTATACACAGTATAATGTACAGTACTAGTTGGGAGAAATTGTTTTAAAAACATGTCAGTTTAATACCTTTGGACAGTGGCGTAACGCTCATTAGGTAGGGTTAGGACGAGAACTAAGGGCCGAAAAATGGAGTGGAAGATCATAATGAAAAATTGCAGTTTAACAGCGACATCACTGACATATATTTCATCGGTTGAACCTAGGAGTATCATTAGACGTGTGAAGTTGATCGTCCAGGTTTTTGCAGTCTTGAGAAAGACTATTGTTGGTGACTGACGTTTCAACAGCCTCAGCGGCGGTCATCTTCAGTCACCAACAATAATCTTTCTCAAGACTCCAACAATCTGGACGATCAACTTCACACTAATGTACGGGCCCCCAGATGATCGATTCTCCTGGATCACGGCCCGCTGCGAATCTACGATTTATGGTGAAGAATCATTAATGTCCTTGGCGGGAGATTGATCTTCAGTTTATAATAAAGAGCTATAAATTTACCGATTTTCCAACGTTAACTCGAGAGGAAGGAATTTAAAGGTGTCTAGGTATTCACCATTGTTTAACATTGTACTGTATAGTGATAATAATGATAGAAGTTATAATCCAGCCTTCAATGGGGCCCAAGACATTTACCTCGGTTACACCACTGCCTTTGGTGGTCATTACCTCTATGCTTGGTTGACCATTGATATTATCAGGAGAAGTTAGGTGCAGGTTACCCCAGCTGCAGCATAATAAGGATGAAGCATTTTCAATTTGGTTACCGGTATTTGCTAGTTTACCACCATTACCATATTTGCTGCTATAGATACACTCTAATAAAGTTAGCAAACCTTTGCTAGGATGAAGAAACATCTTTGACTCCATGCTACAAGGCAACATTTTTTCATTCTATGCCATAGACTTCCTATGTGTGTGAGTACCTTGCAGACAGTAGAGGCTGGTCACACAAGTTTCCACCATAGAAGAGATTCAGCTATGTCGTGCAATTTGCAAACAGCTGTGCAATGTTACAATGGACTGTATTCATAAATAGCTGCCAAATTTAATATTTTTATGTACATTTAAATCAGCTTTTTTAGCCTTGTTCTTTTGCGTTTATAATTCAAAATAATTTTTACACAAGAATGAGACTCAAAAGGCTAATTTAAATGCATTTAAAATAATATTAAATTTGTAGCCATTTATAAATGCAGTCTATACTATTACAAAAGATAATACATGTGTACATATATTTAATAAAAAGATTATATTTGGTTGTGTACAACAATTAAAAAAAACTTAACTAAAAATTCAACTAAAAAGTACCACATATTATACTAGTCGGCTTGCTGTATTGATTCCCATTTTCAATACAATATCCCTCTAAAGGCCTTGTGTGATACTAAAGTCCTCCATGGATGAGCGACCAAGAATCTTCAGTGTCTATGAATCAAAATTGATATACGTATGAAGTCAAACCTTTGAAAAGTGGAAAATTCTATACAGCATTTTATTATATGGCTTGGCTCGAGAGCGGTGTTAACGCAGCTTTTCTGAAATCTGATTGGTTCCTGAGTGGTCTTTACTAAAGACTTATCATTATCCAGGCGTTCAGGGATTGGGGGAGGTATTTACGGCAAAATTATCATTCCCGCGGTCTTTCAGGCAGGATTTATATTTTGCCATAAAGACCGGTCAGGGCTGCCGAGAGGGGGAAGTTGCCCCGGGCCCCCAATTTGAGAAGGACCCCTAAACGTTTCGAAGTTTTGGACATGATGAAGATTAAAGATAGTATCGCAATCGACGGCAACTGGGTGGGAGTAAGGGTCCTCGACCACTGTGGCGCAGGAGCCGCACAAGGGCCCCCGACCTCAAAACTAACAACAGGCCATTTATTAAGGGGCCCAGAAAGCACTTCTTGACCTATTTTTGAAATATATCATACTGTATATGTATGGCCCCGAACGCAAATTCCCTAAGTGTCCCAGTTTCAGTAGCTCCATGACGCCTCTGATTAAACATGTTCTTCTGTGATTCAATTATTTATCGCCAAGGTGCCTCTTTTGTATTTTTATTTATATTTTCTTAAAAATAATGGGATATACTACCAAAAAACGTGATTTAAGGTCTTTAGATTTTGCTCAAAAATGCCCTCAAAGTGCAGGAAATGCCATTTCAGAGACCCTAAATTCAAAAACTTTCTGGGGGAACAGACCGCCTAGAAATGCGGTCACTAAATATTACGTCTGGGCCCCAAAGATCCTCTCGGCGGCCCTGAACGTGGTTAATAAGGTTTTTATTATATGGCTCTTTTAAATCTCAATTTTTTCACAATTTTCCAAAACTTTTCAGTTGTTTAATGTAATGACTGGTCTTTACCCAGGGATTATTTTAAGGCATTTTTATCACTGATAAAATCTAACTTTAGTAGTGCGTTAAGGTGTCCGATCACTGAAGGTGCGAGTTATTGCAAGCTCCCTGCGTACATTTTTTTCATATCGGGAGATTATTTTAATACATCCATAGGCGGGAGATTTGCTCATGATTTTGAAGTATACCATTACCATCCAATCCCTCCCGCAAACAGCAACATGTGCTGCAAGCATACAAATGTAAGCCACTTTTTTGCCATGGATCGTATCACTTGTAAGAACTAGCTGAGCTGTGAAAGAAGCCGAAGGTCTATCTATACATGACTTCTTTACCGAAATTACGCTTATCACTTCACAAATCTCATTTATCACTGCACAAATTGGTTGCACGTTAAAATAAACCCTGTCTTTACCGGTTTGTAAAGACCGCTCAGGAACCAATCAGATTGCAGAAAAGCTTGTGTTAAGACCACTCACGAGCCAATCATATAATAAAAATAGGTACGCAGAGCGTACATATGTAAACTGACACTGGGATGTCCCCGAAGGCCTCAAGAGGTACATTTTGTAATAGCATGGTCACCGAGCAAAAATGTGGGATTTACTTAAAGAAAAATACACATCCCACTCCGATTGCGACGTCATTGACACAATGTGGTTATTGAGAGAGACTAAGATTGTGGGACTAGTAATTGAGTGTTACACGCATGCGCTACAAAAAACACAACACCTGTATGATATACAGCATACGGACGTGTCTGCTCGTATTATGATATGCGACTTTCAGTCGACACATTTAATACTAGAAACTGGGAAAGAACTTATTATTTCTGTACCACTACTCAAGGTTTCCCATGAAAAAAATAGGGGAAAAAGAAGGACGTCAACGCGACAATTTTGGAGATGCGCCCTGACCACAAACAGAAGACTTTTTTGGCCTAATGAAAGCTCAGGTTATTGAGAAACAAGAATGAACTACAAAAAGTAAAAACTCTTTGAAGTGCAGGCGTACCTTTTCGTTAGCGAGATGCAACAAGCACACGAACGCAATAGGAACGGACAAGGCTTTCGACATGCTCCTCGATATCTTCGAAGGGATTTTGGAATATAGGTCGGAAAAGGAGCAAGGCTTGGTGAAAGTGTCCTTATTGGCGTCAACTTCCTGTACTTGATTGCTTGAACTGTCAGGCACATTCTCCTAGAATTTAGAAATATGGAAAAAAACCTTTATAAAAATCTTCATCTAAAGTTGTGTGATGGCAGACGGACGCGCAAGTTTCTTTTGCGACCTGTAAAGGCCGTTTTCCACTTCACCATTTTGCTCGCCGCTAAAGAAACATTTCGCGCTGACATAATTGTTCCCGTTTTCATTGGTCGACAACTGAAAAAAATGATGTCATTGTGGAAATATTTCGCTAGCGGCGAGCGAAAGGGTGAAGTGGAAAACGGGCTTATAGGACATTGGCAACACAAATTAAGTTTGTCTAATATATGAAAGAACTCGTAAAATGATAGAGTAACACCTTTTACAACTTTCCCGTATTTTACTTCGTTTTTGAAATATTTCAGTTTGTTTGATATGTAAATGAGATGGTGCCTGACATCAGGTGTTGGGTGGAGAATTTTCACTTATTAAAATATTAGTTACATCTTCAAGTTTGTTCCACAAATTTACTTGAAAATGTGCGTATAACAACTCCCCATGATAATGAACGTTGTAAACTTAGCAATCACTGAGATATAATACATTTTTTAATGAGTGAAAATTCTCTACCCCACACCTGACGTCAGAGACCATCTCATTTACATATCAAACAAACTGAGATATTTCAAAAAACGAAGTAAAATACGGAAAAGTTGTAAAAGGTGTTACTCTATCATTTTACGAGTTCTTTCATATTAGACAAACTTAATTTTTGTTGCCAATGTCCTGAGATGTAGTATAACATGATTATGAGTAATGCGAACCGTGTTACGGTCTCTGCAGCGGCTGGATGCAAAAAATGTTGTACTTCGCCGACAAAACAAAAAGTAACGAAGTAAAAAAGAATTATTCCACAAAAATGTTACTTCGTTACAAGTAAAAGTATTTCTTGAAAAAATACTTCGTTATAAGTAAATACTTATTTTTTTACTTAAGTAATGCAAAGAAGTATAGATTTACTTCGTTACTGGCGAATATTGCTTATGAGTAAATCCACTAGTTAACATACACCAGGATAAGAAATCGGCACCATTAATCGCAGTGTGTAAATCTAGCTTAACATGGAAATAAGACATAGTTTGACGCTACTCTGGCTTTAAAAGGTTTTTTGAACGTAACTTGAAAAGTTACTGTCCATGACCCAACGTTTCGACACTCCAGTCTAGTGTCTTCATCAGGGGTGATCGTTGTAAAGTTAGGATCCCTATTTATACCCTCATAGAACCGATGATGACGTTATCTATTAACAAGATGCAAATAAGTGACTGTGATCAGGAGTACATCGTACGTGTTTAAAAGAACACCAAAAGGCTGTTTTCTTTTCAAAAAAAGGGAATTCTGCTTACCATGAGATTGCGTGGGAAAATTCCAAAATTATTACCACTAATCCACGGTACCATCAGAGACGTTGTCTGGAGGCTTGGCATATCAATGGCGCCCACGCACTATTGAATCGCGATGCCAGAAGCTTATTTGTATCTTGTTAATAAATAACGTCATCATCGGTTCTATGAGGGTATAAATAGGGATCCTAACTTTACAACGATCACCCCTGACGAAGACACTATAGATTGGAGTGTCGAAACGTTGGGTCATGGACAGTAACTTTTAAAGTTACGTTCAAAAAACTTTTAAAAGCCAGAGCAGCGTCAAACTATATGTCTGATTTATCACCTGGTTGCGTTGGGAAATTATTTATCGAGGGAAATGTTTTTAAAATATCGACTTTACTTTATCTGCCTCTTCAAGCGAGGAATGCACCATGATGTCCCACATGCCTTTCTTCAATTTCTTCACATCTATCTTTTTCGCTGTTTTAGCATAACCTATGTCGATCTTTTCAACCTTTTAAATGCAAGAAAAAAACATGAGTACTTTGATCCACCAAACAAAAACGGACGATATGAACGTAGCATAACCAGCTTGTGGTCTAGTGGTTACCATCACTCAGGGTCTTAAAATAATTGTGGAGAAGGTGTTGCCTTTGCAACAACACCAGCAAATGGTAAGACTTTCGGGTCTTCTCGGAAAACGACCTTAAATCGTAGATCCTCGGAATCCCTATCAGTTGTGTTTTCCGTTCACCTAATTGAGTGACAAACTGAATAGTCGCGCACTCAAAACATGAGCCTCTGGCTCGGATATAAATAGGGCAACCTTATCCTAAGTGATCGACTTGAAATAAATCATCCTCAGCAAGCGGTTTTTGAGGTATCTATAAACTCTAACTTAGTTTATTTTTAAGTCGATTATCTTTGATGTGCCGCGGTTACTAATACGGTTCACCCTTGAATACTAAATCAGGTACTAAGGGGTGTTTAGGGCTAGCCACCCTCTTTACCGAGATCCCGCCTCTCAGTAAAACCATATTTAAAATTTGTTTTCGTTTATATGAGAGGAGGGCCAGCCCTCTTTGGCGAGATCTCGCTATTGACTACCGGGATCTCGCCTACGAGGGCTGGAAATTTTCCATGTAAACGCACTCAAGAGGGCTGGCCCTCCTAGGAGGGCTCATGGCAAGTCAAAGCTCCGTACACGCGACAAAGTTGGTCTTTGCCCCTATGTTTTTAGACAACTCTTTATTTCACAAGTTCTGTTTGTTTGTACGTAGGTTTTAAATTGAAAACTTGTGCGAGTAAATGCGATTCAGCGGGATTCGTGGGAAAATACATGTTGTCAACTCGGTAAACAAGTCAGCCCTCCTCGAAGGGCTAGAATATTCCCATGTAAACACGAGGTGAACCATCCCTCTTACTAGGGCCAGCCCTACCAAGAGGGCTAGCCCTCCTTCATATAAACACCCCTAAATTTCTTGTTAAATTACCTACAATATCAAAACTAAACTAAGTTAGAGAATACCTCGAACATCGGCTCTTACCCAGATACATCCCTCGGGGCCTCCGGTTAAAAGAGCTCCCGTTCTCGATATCTAACTCTAACTTAGTGATTCCCATTGATGGCGCGGTCAGTTTTCACTCTCTGACGAAGGGACGTCGCTAAAAACGTTAGACCTCCTACATATTATTTCGACAATATACCTATGGGGCGCCGAGTGTAAATTTATTATTTAGCATCAATAGTGTAACATTTTCGCTGATTTATTTGGTTATATCAAATAACCAAATTCGCTGCTATATTTTAAGTTGGTTATATCAAATAACCAAATCAATTTGATTTGGTTATTTCAAATAACCACTTTTTCTGTCATGATTTAAGTTAGTTATATCAAATAACCAAATCAATTGATTTGGTTATTTGATATAACCAACTTAAATAATTGGTTATATCAAATAACCAAATCAACATTATTTGGTTATTTGATATAACCAACTTAAATAATTGGTTATATCAAATAACCAAAATAATTGATTTACACTTGGCACGCAAAGGGTACTAGGCGCCCGGTAACCCACTAGTCAGCTGTCGACGCGACCACGTGACTTTCTGGTTAGATGAAAAAGGCGCCACGAATGAACGAAGGATCATGGCAGGTTGTACTCCAAATCGAAACGATCTCGCAAGATCTTTGACAGAGGCTATTGGCAGAGCAATCAATCAGACATTAAGTAGCACAGAGGCAAGTACTGTTCTTATAGAAGGAATTTTGCGCTTTTGTCCAATTCAGTTTGTCATTTAATATTCATTAATCCACCTTTGTCGAGTACGTATATAAATATTTAATGGCCGCGTTGCGAGTGCTCAGCCAGTTGAAGCAATGATTTTTCATGTTCTTGTAACGTTGCAGTTGCCAGTTCAAGCAAGTGCTACCAGTGGTAACAACACGGTACGATAATATTGTTTTAACAGTGATCTTTTTATTCTTTATATTAAAGGGGTCCTACTAAATACTGCCCGGAGCGCCCAGGAGCGCCCGAGAGTGCCCGGGAGCACGTGAGAGCGCCCGGGAGTATACAAGATAGTATAAATCAGTGTACGATCCTTTCTGAGCTTCTTTGAGTCGTTTATATTGACGAAAAATAATATTAAAAGTGATTTTCAACCACCTTAGCAACAAACAGTGCAGCACGGCCGCCCACACAGGAAGCTATGCGAAACATGAGATTTTAACTTTAAATGAATGTAATTATATAAATATTGTCATTCACCGTATATAAGCTATTCTGCGTCTCAGCGAATCCGCGTAAACAAAACGACACAATGGCTGGATGACTCATAAAATTTCGATACTTTTCAACTGTTTTTGTCAAAAAAATGAAAAAAACTTAAGCAAATATTTAACAATCATACCATTCGCTCTTGTTGTATATGGCTGATAGCAGTTTTCCTGCCGCCATCTTGTGTTTGAGACGCAGAATAGCTTATATACGGTGAATGACAATATTTATATAATTACATTCATAATTAAAGTTAAAATCTCATGTTTCGCATAGCTTCCTGTGTGGGCGGCCGTGCTGCACTGTTTGTTGCTAAGGTGGTTGAAAATCACTTTTAATATTATTTTTCGTCAATATAAACGACTCAAAGAAGCTCAGAAAGGATCGTACACTGATTTATACTATCTTGTATACTCCCAGGCGCTCTCACGTGCTCCCGGGCACTCTCGGGCGCTCCGGGCAGTATTTAGTAGGACCCCTTTAATATAAGAATAAAAAAGATCACTGTTAAAACAATATTATCGTACCGTGTTGTTACCACTGGTAGCACTTGCTTGAACTGGCAACTGCAACGTTACAAGAACATGAAAAATCATTGCTTCAACTGGCTGAGCACTCGCAACGCGGCCATTAAATATTTATATACGTACTCGACAAAGGTGGATTAATGAATATTAAATGACAAACTGAATTGGACAAAAGCGCAAAATTCCTTCTATAAGAACAGTACTTGCCTCTGTGCTACTTAATGTCTGATTGATTGCTCTGCCAATAGCCTCTGTCAAAGATCTTGCGAGATCGTTTCGATTTGGAGTACAACCTGCCATGATCCTTCGTTCATTCGTGGCGCCTTTTTCATCTAACCAGAAAGTCACGTGGTCGCGTCGACAGCTGACTAGTGGGTTACCGGGCGCCTAGTACCCTTTGCGTGCCAAGTGTAAATCAATTATTTTGGTTATTTGATATAACCAATTATTTAAGTTGGTTATATCAAATAACCAAATAATGTTGATTTGGTTATTTGATATAACCAATTATTTAAGTTGGTTATATCAAATAACCAAATCAATTGATTTGGTTATTTGATATAACTAACTTAAATCATGACAGAAAAAGTGGTTATTTGAAATAACCAAATCAAATTGATTTGGTTATTTGATATAACCAACTTAAAATATAGCAGCGAATTTGGTTATTTGATATAACCAAATAAATCAGCGAAAATGTTACACTATTAATGCTAAATAATAAATTTACACTCGGCGCCCCATATATACCCAGGAGCGGATTAACGACTTCGTAGGCCCTAGGCCCCCAGTGACGACACATTCCTAGGGGGGTTCGCGGGCCATGCCCCCCGGAAAATTTTAATTTTGGGCCTCTGAAATGGCATTTCCTGCATTCTGAGGGCACTTTTGAGGAAAATATATAAAGGTCGTAAATCACAAGAAATATTTAATTTTTATTATTCATTTTCAAGAAATATAATGTTTACGTTAATAATACAATAATACCATAATACAAGGATTAGGTAGCCAACTAGCCAAGGTAGGGATTAAGTACACAGGGGCTACCCTGGTAAAATATCAGTTTTATTATTATTATTATTGTAAGTACACAAAACTGAATCTTTACGACTTTACCTATTGCTGACCATCGTTTATAAAAAATATAAATATAAAGAAAAAATGTAATAATTTTCGTGGGCCCCATTAACTTTCGTAGGCCCTAGCTGCACAATGCCTATAGTGCCTATTGGATAATCCGGCCCTGGATATACCAACCTTTTAGAGTATTCGATTTGTATTTCTAATGTTAGAGGTAGGAAGGGGATTAAAAGGTAATAAAAAGTATTTAAAAATAGGATTAATCAAAGATTAGATAAGTGCATTCAAAGCAAGTGTTTTAAAAAGGTGAATCAGGCTGTCCAAAATTGCGGTAGCGAAACGCGCGTTACCACTAGTTTTACGGTAACGATATCGCGTTACCCCAGAATAAAATATCGTTACCCAAGAACCAAAAAATATGAAATATTATGTCAAACGCTTTTTCGTGATGTCTTTCCTCCAGACATTTTTGTAATTATTTCAATGGTTCTTATTTCACCAGAACGTTCTAATTTCTTTTCTACGCGCTATCAAGTAAGCTTTGGACAGGGGCTAAATCCAACGTTATGTATTGTTTGCTGGTCGCGTTGAGTTTCTTTTGCATTTGAAATGTTGGGGCGTCGGTTGTGCGTTGTCCTTTTAACCAATAAGCTTTTAACCAATAAGATTTTACTAAGCCAACTGGAAATAGCAGTATTCAACACAATATATTTACAATTTAATTCAAAAGTATTTTGTTGTGCATATACAACAATCGAATTTTTCACAAAAAAATCAAAACACGAGACCCACGAGTAAATGGCCCTATCTATGGCCCACCTGTTTTTCCTTAGATTTTGTTGGTTTTATGTTTTCCACGTTTTCCAAGAAGGTATTAGGGTTGTTAGAATACATTTCACCATAAAAATCTAGTTACCAACCCAGAAACTGGCGTTCATAATCGCATATTCGAAATGTGGAGAGAGGACTGCCTTAATTTGCCTTAATTTCGATAATTGTAACCAACCCCAAAACAACAAAGATCCTAACCCTTAGAAAACTCATTAGGCGGGCGGTAATGTATCAGTCAAATCCAACCATGCCCATCCCCCCCCCCGGGACACCGCCGGGCATTTGATACGTTGACCAATCCCGGGGGTGGGGAATTTGAACCCAAATCTTTGCTCGGGGATCGGGCATTAGAGTAGATACGGTAATATGAGCCTCGTTCCCTTTGGACAGCATCAAAAGGCAGTGGGGGGCAGGTGCAATTGATTTGCCACTCCCCCATATCATTGCTACACTTACAAAGTGTGTTGTTGTTCGAGTGTGATTCGATCATGGAGGAGTTTAAGTCTACAGCCTACGGCAGGGCTCGATTTAACCGTCGGACATCGGACATTGTCCGACGAGAAAATACAAATGTCCGATCAATGTTACGACTTGTCGGACATTTTGTCCGACGGATTTTTTTGTCAATTAAAAACAAAATTTGTTTTGTTGTTTGTTCATGGCTTTTTGGTACTTGATTAAAATTTCAATTATAATAAATTCAATTTCTTTTAATTTTAAATATCGATTTCAAAGCTTCATCCATGACTCAGACTGCTCTTGTTTTCGAAAACATGTACGATGTCGTCGTTTATGGCCGCGCGGGAAGACTAAAGACTACCTTGACCGCGCGCAGGGGACAAATTTAGCAGAATGACATACTTAGAAGGTAAAGGGTTAATACCTGCCTTGTAAATAGTATTTATATATAATAATTTGATATTTGAAAACACTGAATATTGCTGTTATTGCTTTCATGTTTCACCCAGGGCCCGGGGCATTTGCACCTGCATTTCATCCCCACTGTGGGGAATTAGCAGCATTTTGGAAAAAAATGTCAAATGCCCGGGGGTTGGCCCGGGGGGGGGGGGGGGGGATGGGCATGCTTGGATTTGACTGATACATAAGGGTTAGGATCTTTGTTGTTTTAGGGTTGGTTACAATTATCGAAATTAAGGCAAACTCTGTCCAGCGCACTTTGAGGAAAATCGGGTAGCCAATTGGCCGCCGCCATTGCTCAGTTGGCGACAAAATAGCCCACCCGGATGTACAATTACCAGCTCCCAGACCTCTGCCTAGACCACAAGTAGGAGGAGAATTTTAATGTTTCTAACATTACGTCTGACGTCTATAACTGAACAGACAACGGCAAAATGGAATTAATTTGTTTTATATAATAAAAATTGGAAACAAACCATTTAAAAGGCTTATTAGCTCTTTGGCGATTTCTGGGGCATGAAAAAAGATAAAAGCAGTCGGCTGACGTGATCTGGCGTGAGCTGACGCGTTTGAGCAGTCTACAAACGAGCATGCATTTACCATGGCTGATTTGATTTCCGAAAAAAGGTGTATTAGCACATGAGCAGTTTCAACACAACTTGCAAAAAACCTCGAAAAAACAACACGGTTTTCGTTTTCTATACTGTCAAAAGACATGAAAAACAGCGAGCGACCTTTGACCTCACGACAATCACCAGGTATTTTTTACATCCGGGTGTGCTATCTTGCCGCCAATTTATCCAAGATGGCGGCGTTCAATTGGTTACCCGGGATTCACTGAAATGAAGATTGGATGCCCCCTCTAGTTTTATTTATGATCTCTATGGTCCAGCTCTCTCTCCACATTTCGACTTTTGTGTATACTAAAGAGGCACGACCATTTTCACTGGAAAATTCGCGTGGAAGTAAACCGAGCATGGCCCGATCCACTCCGATCAGGAATCTCCTTCCCAGAGCCTGCGTTTCCCTTTCTCTGCGATTAGGAACGCCCGTTTCTGGGTTGGTAACTAGATTTTTATGGTGAAATGTACTCTAACAACCCAAATATCTTCTTGGAAAACGTGGAAAACATAAAACCAACAAAATTGAAGGAAAAACAGGTGGGCCATAGATAGGGCCATGGACCAGTTCATCGACCGTGAGTAAGCTATACATGCGGCAAGGCAAAAACCTACCCTGTTTGGTTGGCTCACTAGATTATCACCATGAAAAACAGTTTCATTGCTATTAAATGAACTTAAGGCTTGGCTCGTCTCTTCAGAGCAATCTCCAAAACCTCCAAGGTCTTCGCCAGACGCATCACCATCTCCATCGTCACCCTTGGAAGAAAATACAAAATCATTCCAACCCATACTGTACTTTATTGCTTACTTCCTTGTCGCTGTCACCAACGATGTGGTCCATTAGTTTCCGATACATCTCTCTTTAAACATGCCAGTTGTATGAAAAAAAATAATTAAAGAGTCCTGGTCTGGGATGAGCTACAAGATATTTGCGTTTGTTTTTATAATTTCCCGATCAGATCGCGCGCGGTCAAAAAACCCTAGAGAGATGAAATTTTGCTTATAATTAAATATTGCTTCATTTGAAAGAGCATCAAAAAGTAGGACAATATGCTGTTTACCGTTCGTTGATATCTTTTCTAGTTCCAGAGTTATAAAGATTTAAAGATGCCAAAATCAAGGGAAAATATGACACAAACAAATTGCGGATTCAGCACAAATTATGACGTCATATGGTTTGCATGCCGTTAGTTTGGTGAATGTTTAAATGAATTATAGCTCAGTTACTATGTGTCAGAATCAAATGAACCTTTGCACACAGATAGTGCAAGATGAAACACAGTTGATAATGACACTAATTTTGTTGTCAAAGTAACAATGTTGTACCCAGGCCCCTTGCACGGATTTTATAAAACACACTGTATTTATCACTGGGGTATAATTTTCAAATTATAGTATAAATGTATTTTAGGCATGCATAGGTATGACAAGCACACGTCTGATATTATTTTATCCTTATAAAGACAGAGTATGAAGGTGTTTTATAAAATCCGTTCAAGGGGCCTGGGTGCAACAGTGTTACCTTGACAACAAAATTAGTGACATCAACTGTGTCTCATCTTGCACTATCTGTGAGTGTGTGCAAAGGTTCATTTGATTCTGACACATCGTAACTGAGCTATAGTTCATTTAAACATTCACCAAACTAACATGCAAACCATATGACGTCATAATTTGTGCTGAATCAGCAATTACCTTGATTTTGACATCTTTAAATCTTTATTACTCTGGAACTAGAAAAGATATCAAGGAACGGTAAACAGCATATCGTCCTACTTTTTGATGCTCTTTCAAATGAAGCAATATTTAATTATAAGCAAAATTTCATGTCATATACACTTTAATGGTAAATGCGGACAAACATTTGGCCATGTTTAAAGAGATAGATGGGAAACGAATAGTCCACATCAAAAACTATAAGAGAACTCATCAACTACTTTAGCGTCCTCTATAAAGAAAGTTAAAAACTGTGGATGGTTTACATATCTTTTTGCTTGGTGAAATACCTTTTATTTTTTAATCACCTAACATTCTGATTTTTTTTGATATATCAAACACCATCACCGTCAATATCATAAGCTGCGTGTTACTTTTACCTGTACATCAGGGCAATAGTTAGCACAGTCATTTGCGTTTCCATAATCATACCAATCGTTACCTAGGGTGGTTAAAAACAAGATGAATTGATCGCACTGGAAAAGATGGCGATAAGGTCTTCAAAAATATTGAATTTAATAAATAGAAAGAGTGCCTACTTAATTCATGATATTAATACGTATTATGTAATATGTAATAATACGTATTATTATATACATGACAAAATTACTGGATTCTGATTGGCTGAGAGGAGTGCAATAAATCATTAATTGCACTCGAGTGCAATAAATGAGTGCAATTATTTAATTAACGTAATTTTGTCATGGAAATAATAAATAAGTAATCATATGATAGCGAATGCAATTAAGGATTTACACTACTCGTGATATTTGAAAATTTGCCTAATGTGCACTCGCCTAACGGCTCGTGCAATTTTGGCAATTTTTCAAATATCACTCGTAGTGTAAATCCTTAATTGAACTCGCTATCATATGATTACCTATACTTATGTAATAATATGTATTATGTAATATGTATTATGTAATATGTATTATGTAATATGTATTATGTAATAATACGTATTATGTAATAATACGTATTATGTAATAATACGTATTATGTAATAATACGTATTATGTAATAATACGTATTATGTAATAATACGTATTATGCGTTATGTAATTTATTATATACATGACAAAATTACCGGATTCTGATTGGCTGAGAGGAGTGCAATAAATCATTAATTGCACTGAGTGCAATAAATGAGAGTGCAATTGTTTAACGTAATTTTGTCATGGAAATAATAAACAACTCGTGATATTTGAAAATTTGCCAAATTGCACTCGCCTAACGGCTCGAGCAATTTTGGCACAATTTTCAAATATCACTCGCAGTGTAAATCCTTAATTGCACTCGCTATCATATGATTACCTATATATATAAAACACGAGGAAGAGTGTTTCATCAGGATATCCAAACAACGAGAAGATTGTCGAAAACGGAGGCGAAGCCGAGGTATTTTACAAACTTCGAGGTGTTTGAATATCCTGATGAAACGCTCTTCTACATCTCAAACAAATCAGTATTTTAAGAGAAAATCGAGGTGAAAGTTGGCTGAATTTATGTAATTTCTTCCTCCGATATCCAAACCTCATTCTCGGTGCTGATTTCCTTTGTTTTTGGCTCATGAATTATAAATGCCTTTGAGATGTAATAATATGTTATGTAATGTGTATTAATATGTAATAGATCAAACACGAGTTTGAGTGTTTCATCAGGGGTTCCAAACACGAGAAAACAAATGAAAACCGAGGGCGTAGCCCGAGGTTTTTATTGTTTTCGAGTGTTTGGAGTCCCCTGATGAAACACGACAAACGAGTGTTTGATCTAGCTTCTCAAACGAGTATTCCTTTAGCGATTTGCTCCCATAGCGATTTTATTTTAATATGTAGATTAAGAAATGTGATCCAGTTCACTAGGAAGTTTCCTACAGGTTTTCATTGGGTATCAAAACTCATGCATGTGATGCGGTATACGTTCATGGATTGGCTATGATAATTCATGAATTATTAATGAGTTTGAGAATAATATATCTTTACTCATCAACTTTTGCTCTAAGCATTCGCGCGACAGGCAACTTTGTTTAACAGCAAAGTTAAAACATACCATTTCCATCATCTGTCACTTCGGGTCGCACACCATACTGCCTTCTTACCTACAAGATTGATCGACGTTTTGTTAACCATATCACAGAATACCAAAACGTTTTATAATTTTGACCATGTATAGGTTTGTACTTCATATTGGAAGCACAAGTAGCAAGTGCAGAAAGTGCGTTGCCCCTGAGAGCTGAGGTTTGAAGTTAAGCCCTGTTGGAGGGGGTTAGTACTTGGATGGGTGACCGTCTGGGTATACCGACACATGTGAGTAGAATTGTTGGTTCTCTCCTGTGCTTCAAGGGTTTATCTGTAAAACTTGAGATCTTAGCAATAGCTGTGCTCCGTGGTCAGACATGCATGGGTCGTATGGTGGCTGCTAGAAGTGCCTTTATTATGCCTTGTTATAACATTGAGTCGGTTTCCTTTGATGTACCGCGGGATGTATGCGCTATACATCCCTATGAATACTAATAAGATAAGAAACGAAGACAAAACTAGGAAAATCTTTGTCCAAAGTGGACAAAATCGACAAAACGTTGTTGGAAACCTCCTCAATGTAATAATAAGTCAGATAAGCACCTCGAACGTCGGGATTTATGCGATATACAGCTCTTACTTCAACTCGGCCACGTTAGCCTGCGTGTATATAATGTCATGCGCATTTGATCATATTACTATGGAAACTGCGCAATATAAGAATTACAAATATATTATATATGACGCCACACCAAAACACGGATATTACAGTAAAAACCCGCGTATAAGAACCTAGATTTTTCCCAGTTAGCCTAAAAAGGATCTTATATAAATGGTGTTTGCTGCAAAATTAGGCTATTTAGGTTCTTAAACAGGTTCTTATTTTCTTAAGAAAAAAGCGACTTGGTTTTATTATTTATATAAATTATGCATAAATGTTCTCCAAATGACTGCAATCGAAGCAAATACAAACCCTATATGCACTTTAAAGGTATACACTGTATGTAATTTACAGCTTACTGTGTGTAAATTCAATGGAACAAAACAACGTATACAACTGTAGACATATATACACTATTTGTCTGGTTCGGGCTCATTTTCATTACAAGGCCGTAGCAAGAGAAAGTCATTTGGGGGGGGGGGGGGGCGGTAATGGGACTAACACTGCTGGGGTCCGGGAGCATGCCCTCCGGAAAATGTTTGAAATTAGGATCTCGGAAATAGGATTTCCTGACTTCTGAGAGTAATGCCCCCCCCCCGGCCCAACCCCCTGCTACGGCCATGCATTACTTTGTAGAGTTTATTTTCTTTGATTTATAAAGTTTTATTTTTGACTCTATTTGATAAAATAAGAACCTGCTTTCAAATTTTAGCCTAAAACAGGTTCTATATGTAAAGGGGGTCTAAATGGAAAATCTTAGCCTAACAGGTTCTTAAAATCTAGGTTCTCATACGCGGGTTTTTAATGTATCTCTTCTACAGTTCGAAAGAGTGAGTCAAACTTAGTAATCAAAGAAATTGTTGGACTTTCAGCTTAAAAATGTTGCGAATTCACTGGTTACCAAATTTGACTTGGTCTTTCTATTCGTGCCATCGATAAAGTCAAAATGTCAAATATTCTTATGGTTTGACGTTATTGAAAGCAACCTGTATTATGGAGTGTTTAGCAAGTTGAACTTACAAGAAGTTTTGGTTTCAGAAATAGCTTTAGTAGACAGTTGTAGTCGTAATGCAAGTCTTCTGGTAGGGTGTTTTGTGTCGAAGAATGCCTCTCCAATGTCGATTTAGCCAAGAATGTAGAAGCCTGCAACGAGAGAACAATTTATGTTTTCTGTCCTATTATATTGACGTATATATACATTGATGTAATAATTGACGGTAGAATGCTTTGCGACCTTAAATTACCTATAATAACAGCTAAACACTGTTTACCTTATAAATACGTAAAAGCTTCCTTTTTACCAAATTTAAACTGCCTATCTCACGTTTGGGGATTTTAGATATCCGTAATATTTGGATCTTCCTGAGCAAAATTATAATATATCTTGTCAGCCGAAAATTTCATCTTCATGGACTTTTTGCTGTTAAAGTTATCTTATGTGATGTCACAAGAGGCATTTTTGTGGCAAGTAACAAAAGAAAACTGGTTTGGAATGCCTCTTGTGACATCACATCCGGTAACTTTGACAGCGAAAAACTCCATAAAAATGAAATGTTCTGCTGACAATATATATTGTGATTTTGCTCAGGAAGATCCAAATATTACGGATATCTAAAATCCCCAAACGTGAGATAGGCACTTTAATCTTTTTGAAACTCTAGTCTCTATCTTCTGCTATTTCTACGAGATTCAATGTTTACTGCGTGCAAGGAATTATAGTTAAATGTACCAGTCGCCATCTTTTTCGGCACCGTCAATTGTAGGAGCTTGGACAGACGATACATGGACGATCGTCAAACTCAAATGCTCAGACAATGAGTCCAAGACAGGGATCGAATCTGTAACCTTTCTGATTGCCGGTGAGACGCTCATTGAGCAACTGAGATATGTGATATATACTTTATTTATTTATTTAACTTTGGCTGCCAGCAACAAAAAGAGAGGATCGATAAGTTACTGTAAAGACAGCTCGGGAACACCAACACAGCGTAAGGCAATTACGTTACGACCTATTAAATATGACATTACATATGTACTGCACTAAGTCACTATATATCATAATGGTGGCGCAATCTCGGTAGCGCAATGTGTAGGTTAAAGAACATTGGCAACAATAGACTTTCTGACTAACAAACCGGCTTACGAAGATAATCCAAGTTAACAAAACTACTCTCATACAAGACATCAACACTAATTTTGACCGAAGACAATCCTGTCATTCGCCATCTTATATCATCATCTTATATCATCTTATATCATCATTATCTTATCCATCATCTTAATCCTGTCATTCGCCATCTCCATGCAATATATGCAATGCAGTGCAATGCAATGCAATGCAATGCAATGCAATGCAATGCAATGCAATGCAATGCAATGCAATGCAACGTAACGACTTAATGTAATGTAATGTAATGTAATGTAATGTAATGTAATGTAATGTAATGTAATGTAATGTAATGTAACGTAATGTCATGTAATGTAATGTAACGTAACGTAATGTTGTGAAGTACTACAGGACCCCACTGAAAAACACTCCGGTGACGTGACGTGGGTATCTGGATTAAATATTATTATTATCTTGGATGTATTTTCATAGGCGTGTGACGTCACAATCAGGGTTAAAGCAAAATTTTGATTAAATTTTTACGAATGTCTTTCTTTCTCAATCGAAACACAACGTTTTAAAAAGTATTCCGCGGAAACTCTGCCCCCATGCACAGAGTAGTTTCATCAGGTTAACTCCTGGTGTGACTTCACCAACTTCCCACTGAGCTAATTAGGCAAATTATTACAACAAGATGGATCATGACAAATCCTGTCATGATCCATCTTGTTGTAATAATTTGACCAAAGACAATCCGTCTTTGGTCAAAATTAGTGCTGTTGTTTTGTACAAGAGTAGTATTGTTTACTTCGTAAGCCTGTTTGTTAATCAGAAAGTTCAAAATTTGAAATTATGATTTTTGTTGCCAATGTCCTTGAAAGTTGAAAATAAATAGTAATATAAAATAGTAATAAAAATAAATTACTGTTGCTTCTTCACCTTTCCTTCAGAGAAAAGCTTCTCGAAGTCGTGGGTTGCTTCAAAGTCGATTCTAAAAGGTTCTTTTCTAGCGCCATTCTTCTTTGTCTTAGATCCATTCTTGTTCAATCCTGCAATTTTCGATCATTGTTTATAAGCAAAAGACAGAGAAGACAATTTAATAGCTTTCTCGGAATGCATCTCATATAGTATACTCGAACGCTATACTAGAGATATTATCAACTTTTTCTCTCAAATCTTCAACCAGTCTATCACACAAAAAGCAAAAAAAGAAAGCCAAATTCTTGGTTTGACGTCACGAATCCCATGTCCTTATTGAATAGGGAATAAAACTTATTTTGATATCGTTTAGTGCAACACTTAGAGGAAAAGCACGAGGATGTCTTAATGAATACATATTCACAGTAGGATTCGGTAACAACCATGGATATTACTTTTGTGGTTCAAAATTGGCTTAAAACATTTTATACAGAGTCTCCCTTCGTTCAAAAAGAAGATCAATCTTAAGTTCCAAAAGGCCATCTGCATAAGAAAAAGAAGGCACAATTATCCTAACAGCTCTTCGTTGCATTTGTTCAAGTTGGTCGCACAACTATTCACTTTATGTACAATCTTTATCAGTAATATCGTATTTGGGGTTATATTGCACTTCAATTTATATTGCACTTCACGCAGCTGATTTCCACGCACCTTTCAAGGCGTTAAACTGCGCTCTGTTTTTCCAGTGTTCAGGACCAGCCCACATGCCAAGAATATTGTCCTTGAAGTAAGAGTATTCACTTTGCGCAGAGCAAAGGGACAATACCAAGTTGCCCATTCGATCAGCTACTGATCCCTGAGCCACCACCCCAGGTCTAGATTTCAAACGACAAGTAAGAGTGTGGATAACATAGAAAGATGTACGTGAATTTAAAGCCAATAATTAAACTGACGATACATGAAGTCGGACGATCGTCAAGCTCAAATCCTCAGAAAAGATTTCTTACTCCCGGACAGGTATCGAACCTGTAACTTTTTGATTGCCGGTGAGGCGCTCTAACCATTGAGCTACCGCGAGACTCAGATGGAGTAGACAGACGATACATGGACGATCGTCAAGCTCATATCTTCAGAAAAATGATTCTGAGTCCCGGCTGCAGTCACATAGTGACTGCAGCCGCATAGGCAGTACATATATCAATCGAACCAGTACATCATTGTGAACCTTCGCTCTCCATCTGAGTCTCGGTGGCTCAATGGTTAGAGCGTCTCACCGGCAATCAGAAGGTTACAGGTTCGAATGGTTAGAGCGTCTCACCGGCAATCAGAAGGTTACAGGTTCGATTCCTGTACGGGACTCAGAATAATTTTTCTGAGGATATGAGCTTGACGATCGTCCATGTATCGTCAGTGGGTTACAATGATGTACTGGTTCGATTGATGTATGTACTGCCTATGACGCAGTTACTATATATCACTAATGCTTGGGTGTGTTGTATATATACACTGTCTGATGTAGTGAATGTTGTGAGCTTGGAGTAGACAGACGATACATGGATGATCGTCAAACTCAAATCCTCAGAAAATGTTTCTGAGGCTTTGAAAGTCCCGGCGGTAACTCAATGGTTGGAGCGTCTTACCGTTAAAATAACATTAGCGCGCTTACTACTGTACCTCATAAGCTGTCCAGGAAGGACTATCTGAGCTTCTTGTCCATCTGCAAAACCCAGCGTCGTAGCCGACATTGTCATGTTCGTGGTAGGACCCTGAAAGGCGCAGTATTAAAGTACAGGTGCATATATGTAAGGAACGCAGAATTGTAAATCGATCGAAATAAGCTTTTTTATAATATACTGTATATATGTATATATGTACAGTATATATAAAATGTACAGTGTATATATATGTACAGTATCCTTATATGTATATAAGCCTAAGCGTATATAAATGTAGGCACCAGTTGAAACTATATCATCTATTGCCTGAGCTCAACAAATCCACTGTTAATTTGAGAAACAGACGCAAATTTTACATCCCTACGTGTAAGACGGACAGACTGAGAAATAGTTTTATATATAGTAGTTCAAGTAAAAAGATTTTATAATAGATTAGTTTTAATTCTCATTTGTACATATATATTTTAAAGTTATTGTAGTACCATTTCTACTTTTTTTATGTAAAGTTTATACACAATTCAGCTTTTTGCTGCAATGTTATTAACTCATTAAATTATCTATCTATCTTGACCACTAGCGTAACAACAACTTTACCTCATCCATCCCATCACCGCAATCATCATCACTAAATCCACCATGGTCATGATCTGGGACGTCGTCCAATGCGTCCTGGAATACGGCTACAAAAAACATCAAAGGAAAACACAATCTTCATTTCAATATTCTCTTTCTAGATCCACAAAGCCTTGTTTTCCTGTTCAACGTCCACTGTGCCTCGTATGTTGTATAAACCTAAGCTCAGTGCATTGGCCCATATACCTCCTACAAAAAAATGGAACCTAATTGAGGTTATCAGTTCTACAATGTTTCTTAACTTGTTTCATTGAGAGAAGTTGTTGTGCAACTCAAGAAGTGCAAGAAATGTCAGATAGATTAAAAAAAACTTGCGCGAAGGTGTCATATCAACGAAGAAACTATAACTTGTTATCCCAATAATCATATATCTATATTATAACTTGTTATCCCAATAATCATGAGGGTCCAATATCATGCGATATTGCGATCAATCCATAATCATGCGAAGGAAAGCCCCCCCCCCCCCCCCCCACAGAAGAATGGAAATGTTGCTAAGTCGGGCAAATTTTCAACGTAAGTCGGGCAAATGGGGAATAGTAATCAAAACAATTTATCAAAACATAGTCATATCCATACGAACACGTATATATAATTACCGGTGGGCTTTTTTATATCACAAGTCGGGCAATTTCCTTTTCAGTCGGGCAAAACGTTCTCCGCTCCCCCTATAAATTTGTGCGCGTACGCCTATGATTATTCGCATAGCTCGTTGCTGTATTCTTTCTATGTCTTTAACGAGATAGTCCGGAAGGCTATCGTGGAATACCGGACACGCATACTGCCTTATGCAAGTACGGTAAAAGGAGACAAGTTCCCTACGGCCCACGTTCGATATAAGCGCTTATTCGCTTTGTTTAGGATTACAGATGTATGGGTATTCCACTTAAGATCACTGGATATGTGTAGATCTAAAACCTTGTTGAGCTTTTTAATTTTGACGTCACTGAGTGCAATTAAGCAACAAGGACAAGCACTCAAAACGTCAAAATTGAAAAGAAAACCACCGCTGTACATCAACTTTGGGCCGTCGAGTAAACTCTAAAATGGCGGCGCCCGAAAGCATAAAATACGAGAATTGAAACGTTATTTCTCGAGTACAAGAGTAGCCTGAGAAGATCAGACCCCCTCTCAGGCGCGGTCTACCCCCTCTCAGGCGCGGTCTACCCCCCGCCCAGCGGGGCGGGGGTAGACCGCGCCAGAGAGGGGGTCTGATCTTCTTAGGCTAGTACAAGAGCAGATACCGTAAACGTTTATAAACATTATAGTTAATGGCCTTTTATTTAAAAGTTGTTTTTTTTACTGCAGTTCCCTTTAAAGGTCAACTATACCTTTGAGGTTATTCTATTTTTCGTTAGAACTCGAAAAGTTCAATTCAAAACCGAAGAAATAATTGAAATTGGTTACTCGGTTCTGCTTTTATGATCTGTTAAAGATCGAGTTTTCAGCCCTTTTTCTAAAGTTAGTTGAACAACGACCGCGTAGCAAGAAAGCCTGGTACTACCGGTAAGTGATGTCATAATGATGTCATACGGCGAGAAAATACTGTATATTTTTGTTTTATTTTAGTGAAGTTTGGAATACTGTTTACTCTTGGGTGAGTGATAAGTGACAAACCAAATATTGCTCACACCGGTAATAGTGCCATTCTTCTCACAACGCGGTCGTGCAACAAGAGATCCGAAGAAATACTCCTCAATAAATCCTGCGCTATATCACGAAATTCATTTTTTCCTTCACTTTTATAAAGTTAGATGATATCTCTTTCGGAGGAAAATAGAACCTCAAAAGGTATAGTTGACCTTTAAGGTTTCCACTGCTGTCAGGCCCGTTTCAAACGTCGAACTTTTCATGTGCCAAACCAGATGTAAATTAATAGCAAGAATAATATCCTTTGTTCAACCTCATTTGCATGATGTACAAATACCTGGTGCGTCCATATCAAAGGCGTGTTCATTTGTTTTATGAAGCAACGTGTCGCCCTCTCGGACATCCTGTTCAAATAATGGAAAATAAAATCATCGTGATATAATGGCTTTTCATCGAAAAAACAACAATGTGGAGCTCAGAATTATAACCTCTGCATTCTTGTCCCAGTTGGTAAAACTAAAGTCGGCGAAATGAGGACAAATCTGGACAGATTGCGACAACATTCTTCGTTGCATGTCTGAAATAAAATGCATAGCAGAATGTTATGTAAACACTACTTAGATTCATACTGGTGTGGGGCAATTGGGCAGCTGCCATCCCTTTTTCGCCAATTGCTATATATCAACATGGTAGACCATTTCAAGAGCTTTATTTTTCTTACGATAATTTTTTTGTACGAGTTGTCTATGAAACAATTATTGGATGAGGCTGAGCGTGATATCAAGAATTATCCAGACCGAGGTAAATGAGGCGGGGATAACATTGACCGAGGTCGGTATAATTCTTGATATCATGTAAGCCAAATCCAATAATTGTTTCATTACACATGGCGTCACTGCAAGCTACAATCTACTGCAAGCCATTTTGTTATTTTGTAATTTTTGTGCGCTTTGAGGTAGCGACGTCATCAGCGTCCAATAATTTCTTTTCGACACCTCCGTCCAATAATTAACATTATTATACCCTCACATATAATCGTCCAATCAATTGTCGCTATTAGCATCACGTGACAGTCCAATATTTTACGATGTAGGAAAGCAACATACTGTATTGGACAGCATCTTTTTCACTGTTTCGTGCGAAGAAACATCTTTGTGTTAAGATATTTTGTTCGATATAATAAAACACCTATTGGATTCAAGTCTCGATTTGCAATATTAGAGTCAACCTTCGGTCTCGCCCAATATTGAATTCTCGACTTAAATATTTTGTAATATTAGGCTCAGAGGAATCCAATAAGTAATAGTATTCGACGGAAATGACGCCACAGCTGCCGGACATTGAGAATTAACTGGAGTAAGTAGACCAATAAGGATCGAGAATGAAGTTTGAATGAATAATAAAAGTTTTGTATTTGACGTTTTGTAGATCACAAATCGCAAAAGGCCGTCTTGAACGTTACCTCGGTCAATATTTAATCGATTTCAATTCTAAAAGATTTGGAATTACCGAGTCTAACTCCATAACATACGTGCCTATTATATTACGCGAAACGTGCATACCGTTCGTAAAAAACCTGTTTATTTGGCATTATAAATGCTGGAGTCCCGAACGAAAATTGGCCGATTAATACTCGGAACTTGCCGTTTGGTCCCACCATTTTAAAAACCTATATAAATAACTTAAAGTGGTACTACGATCAAATTTTTACCTATCGATATTTTTACGTATTTATAAAGCTAGCAGGGCTGCTAAATATTACTCGGTCGAAACCGTTTTGCGATTCGACGATGGCAAGTATTATTTTTCTGACTCCGAATCTGGAGTTGTTACGTCCTCCATTAATCGATCATGTTCCTGCCCAGCGTAAGGAAGTGACGTCAGATTCTCAATGCGAAGACTCCACATGGCTAATTCTTCAAGTAAATCCATAGTGAGCAAGGTACACAATGCTTAAGAACATCCTCTAATAACCTATTATATCAGCCTAGATCGAAGACCAAAACTTATGGTGATAGAGCTTTTAGTTGTGCTGGCCCAGCTCTCTGGAACAGCTTACCGAATGAGTTGAGGATGGTGACCTCGATTGCCTTTTTTAAATCTAATCTTAAAACATATTTATTCACTCAGCATTATTCCTAGTTTTGATCAATTCGTGTAATGAGCATTGAGAACATTTTTAAATGCGCATTTTTAAGAAATAAAGTTATTATTATTATTATTAAGGTCGTTTTTTCAAATTCTTCGTCTGAAAGGCTGGACATTTCATCTACTTCTCGAAGAAAACAAGAAAACAATAACCTCGACTGAAATTCAGGCGTAGCATTGAGAATCTGACGTCACGAACAATATTACCTTTTGAAATAATTTGGCCTAAATAATAGTGATCTCAGAGCTCAAAATACTTACTTCAAAATACCATTTTTTAGTTTGTTTTTTTTACATCGATGATCACTTTCGACCCTGAAATACTATTCTATGCTAAAGAAAATCTAAAAAACGGGGATGAATTTTCATCGTAGTGCCACTTTAATGTTTTATCAACGAAAACTTACATCTAAACAAACATCCAAACGAACAACTGGGACGATAACATATCGTTTGCTGTTTCACAGCAGATACAAAAAATAATCCTAGTACATCAGGTCATAATAATTGGCATACATGAAGTAGACTAAAAGTTATTAGTGCGAACGTTTACACGAAGAAATTCTTCCGACGAGAATATCTTTATAGCTCCTGGACCCTGCTATATATCAAATGAAAGCTTGATTAACAGACTCTTATATACGTACAGGATATCTTTATAACTAAATGCAAACACCTTTAAAATAGCGAAAATCGCTGACCTGGCTTGGGACGCCATTTTGAATTTACTCTGGATTTGTCAATATAAACGACGAAATGTTTTATCGATGAGGTTGACGAAAACATGCATCCAAATAAACAATTGGAGCAATGACATAGCGTTTGCTGTTTCACAACAGACGCAAAAATAGTGTCGTTCCGGTTACACAATGAAAAAAGTTAGGGAGGTAGACATTTTTTAAGAACAATTTTGGACAATAGCCGTGGAATAGGCAACATCACGTTGTTGTAAATGATTTTATGGTTGTTTGTATTAATTTCTTATGAACTGAATTAGGATCTAAAGTAATTTTCTGTTGTTAATCTTCCTACAACGTACTTGAAATCTAGGCGTTTGTTTGCCTTCAAATCGACCCAGAAATTTTCCCGCCAAAACTAGCCGGAAAAATACACGGCTAGGCAGCCAATCATTTTGAATACAAACCGGAAATGAAGTCAGCCATGCGTATAATGAAACTTAAAAACATGTACCCCTATTAAAGTGTCTATGAAGTGAAAAATTCGATAGCATTTTTTTGCTTTAACGGACAAAGTAGCACGGCAGGAGCGTTCACTGAAAATTACAAGTGAATCTGCTGCATAGTCTTCGAGCTATCAACTCTCAAAGTTTGTCCATTGGCATAGTTTCACGTTACAAAATAGGGAAAGACTGGGATTGAATATGTGTGGTATATGACCATTATGACGTATGCAGATGGATCATTAATGTTCAAATCAATTGTTCTTATATGCATATAGTCCACCTGCATATGTCACAAGACAATGAACCGCGCGTTTCAGATTTCACCAAAAACATTTAGCCATGCCAAACTTTGAGAGTTGATAACTCGAAGATTGTGAGGCAGATTCACTTGAAATTTTCAGTGTACGCTCTTGCCGTGCTACTTTGTCCGTTAAAGCAAAAAAAATGCTAGCGAATTTTTCACTTCATAGACACTTTAAGGGCTTTCGCTTAGTTCTGCAGTAGGTGGGTGTCCCAATGCATATATGTAGGACATTTTGATTCATGGAGGGCCAGGGGGTTGAGGTCTATACTACTTCTGTAAAATGTGAATCTTAAGAATACAATTTTCAGCATTTAAAGAAATAATAAAACAACCTGTCCCTGGCATTCATTGATGATGGAATTTTAGCAGCTTTTCATAAAAACAAACCTGCAGAGACGATATAGCTGGCGATTTGCTATATAGTACCCGCGGGGATCTCCGGCGGGAGCCGGGTCTTAGCGAAAGCCTTGCAACGGATACATATGGAAAAGCAAACAGCAAAAACGTCAGCCTTCTCACCTTTCAACTCCGACAAATCGAGCGTCTGTGAGCTACCCCAGTTAAAGTCGGCCATAGTAGGTGTCATTATGGTGTTGGAATCCAGCAAGACCTCACCGGAGTCATCGCGGCAACTGAGATGATTCAACAGCAAGCCCTTAGTACCTCCTTCGTCAAACGAAGCTGACGTTTTGTGGAACAGAGGATCCACCTAGAACGAATGAGACCATCAGGTCACATGGTTTAACGGGACAGAGTCAAGGATTTTTAAAAAAGAAGCAATACTAAAGACGTATTAACCAAGACGTCTGTCCACATTTTTGTTTAAATTATACATAGGTTGTTTTCCCTGCTTATGCGGGGTTTGCCCTTGCCATTCTTCTGTTTCCATCGTCTCCTGTCTATCACGTCTGACCTCCTTAACGCTAGTATCCGCAGGTATGTCCTTATCAGTTTATTCCATGTTATCTTTCGATCATCACGTCATGTAGAACGCGCAATATAAATTAATAAATTATTATTATTATTATTGACCATCCTCTTGCAGCCGTCCCTTCCACCTCCATCCTCGCACATCTCTTCACCCACTCATCATCATTATTCCTTTCCACATGCCCGAACCACCTCAATCGTGCTCTCCTCAGTACCTTACCTATACATACATACATACATTATTCAAATACTCCTTTACAGGCTTTTCAGCAGTGAATTACAATGAGTTAAAAATGTAAGAATAAGCTTACAGTATTAAAATTACAAATTTTGATTAAAAGTTACATTATACAAATTATTAATTTTAGGATTATGGAATGATCAAAGGCCGTTTAAGAATCAATTTACAACAATTATAATAGAATAACAAATTGCTAAATCGAATGATGCAAATTAAGCATATGTGATTTAAGTTTTTTCTTAAAATCATATAACGTAACGATATGTTTAAAATTAGTTTCCAAATCGTTCCAAATTTTTGTAGCCCTATATCTAAAGGTTCTCTGACCTGAAGCAGTTTTATACAGTGGAATGTTAAGGAGATCCTTGTCGCGCATTGGTTGATCGTGTAGTTCAGTCCGTTTGCAAAACAATTTACTTAAATAACTAGGCGCAAGGTTATTAACACACTTATAAGCCATTATGGTATCTCTGAACAATAATAATTGTTCGATAGGCAACCAGTTAAGCTGTCGGAACGCTGGCGTTATGTGGTCAAACTTTCTTGTTTTTGTGATAATTCTACAGGCAAAGTTCTGAACAGACTGGAGTTTTTTCAAGTTCGTGGAGGAGGTATTAGACCAGACAGTGGAGCAATATAGAAGCTTGTTTATAACAAGAGCTGTAATAACCAATGATAAAGTATCACTGTCGAAACTGTCTTTGACTCGGTTTATTTGACAGAGTTTAGACATATAGTTTAGACATAAATACCCACAATAGTCCTTTAATAATAACCCATTCTCTCCCTCATCTCCTGCTCTCAATACCTCTACACCTACTCTCTCAATACCATAATAATCCTTTAATAACCCTCTCCCTCATATCCTTGCTCTCCTCAGTACCTCACATATCCTCTCAACACCCATTCTCTCCCTCATCTCCTTGCTATAGTTCTATATACAGTAAACGTCCGCGAAAAGAAGCTAAATTTTTCCCAGTTAGCCTAAAAAAGGTTTTTATATATTTGGTGTCTACTGAGAATTTAGGATCTTAGTTTCTTAAGAGGGAAAAGGTGCTTGCTGCTGGTCAAAAACTGTAGTCTATATGGGTGTGGTACCTTCCTTATGTTACATATAAGAAATATATAATTATGTTTAAAAGTAAGACTTAACATTCTAAGCAAATACTGCACACCCTGCTCTAGGTTCGCTGATTTATTTCAGGTTTTTTTTCCCTATACACTGCAACAACATTAAACTGCTTTTTTAAACATCAATTCATGCCTGGTCAGCTTGCACAGTGTATCAATTTTTATTTTGAAATTACAAGAGGTTCTACACAGTCTGATTGTCATATAAAAACAGTTTTTATTATTATTTTTTCTATTTTTTATGATTTTCGAAATATGAACCTGTATCCAATTTTATAGGCTCAACAGCAAGCCTGGAAATAATTATTTTCGCTGTACCTGTCAGAATGACAAGCACAAATGATTTGTAACGGACATACAAAAATTTGTACCTGTCACGGTACAACTTAGTGTAACATCTTAAAACTTAGCGTAACGTCTCTAAACCTAGCGTATAACGTTTCAAACTTAGCGTAACGTTTCAAACTTAGTGTAACGTCTCATAACGTAGCGTAACGTTTCAAACTTAGCGTAACGTTTCAAACTTAGTGTAACGTCTCATAACGTAGCGCAATATCTCCAAAGCTTAATGTCTCGAAACGTAGCGCAATGTCTCCAAACTTAGCATAATCAGGTCTCAAAACTTAGCGCAATGTCTCAAAACTTAGCGTAATGTCGTAACTCAAAACTTAGCTTAATGTATAATACAAAATCTAAAGCAGAGTCCATTCAACACAAAAATGTTCAACTTTCACAAAAAGTTAATCTTCGGACAAGATGAGCATCGGACAAAATGACAGACAGAATTAATATTGTAACTGTCAAATCTCTATAGAAATGGAAAATTTGTACCGGACAATGTCCGTGACAGGCCGCTAATATCCAGGAGTTCTTATATGATGGCGGTTTAAATGCCAAAATTTTAGCCTACAGGTTCTTAATCATTAGGTTCTTATACGCGGGTGTTTACTGTATTCACTTAGGGATGCACCACTCATCCACCTGACCATCCATCTGCATGGGAAAGTATTTCACCAAGGTTTTCGAGCACACCGAACGACGAAGGAGCGAGACAAATACTTTCCCGTACAAACCGACCAAATGAGGTTAATAAGGAATTCATTATATGAGGTGAAATTTCAGAGAAAACCCGAAATGACGTCACATAGACTGTCGGTAATAAAATTAAAATCAGCTGTTATTTCTAAAATAAAGCATTATCGTAAAATATATCAGTTATTAGTATTAGGTTTGGGATTAGGACTATGTTTTGAATTCGGGATACTTACCGTATTTCCTCTATTAAGCCCCCTCCCTCTATATTAAGCTCCCCTTCTAATAAGCCCCCCATTAAGTTAAAAATAAGCCCCTCGCTCTATTAACCCCCCCTCCCCTCAACATGACGTTGAACTACATGATAGATATTTTGACAAAAAAACAAGATTTTTTATCTATTCTGTCCACAGTAACCTACAGTAGTCGGTTTTAGGTTTCGGTTTTTTTCTTACTTTGACATGGAAAACCAAATAAGCCCCTTCTCCCTATTTTGCCCCTCCCTCCAACAAGACCCCCTCCTTTGATGACTTAAAATTAATAACTAATAAGCCACCCGAAGTGTTTAATAGAGGAAATACGGCATATGAAACGTCAGTCATTATATCTTTTGGTTAATTTTCTTCAGTGTTTTAACGCTGTTTTTGTCTTCAAATGATAATTACCGTTTACCTTACCTCTTCGTTATTAGTGTATGTTGAGCTTTATCTCTGCATTTCGTTCTTGAGATAAATATCTTAACGTGCCTATAACCCTCAATGTATTTATTATTTATCAATATTCTATGCGAGGCAAATAGTTGAACAATGAAATATTTCTTTGATTTGATCTTTCCTTCGATACTTTGTGCAAATTGAATAAAAGGTTGGCATACTGTCGAAGGGCCTAATACCTGTACTAACCCTAACTCTTACGATAATGCTTTATTTTAGAAATAACAGCTGATTTTAATTTCGAATTTTACTACCGATAGTCTATGTGACGTCATTTCGGGATTTATATGAAACTTCACCAATAATTTATTCGAAATTCAAGATTGAGTATTAAAACTCATTCCCAGATTGAGTTTCTAGGTCCGTTAACCGGACCTAGAAAAGTGCTTGGATAAAACCCTGATAATATAGTATATTTAGGGTTGGTCTTCACACGCAAGCAAACGAAGCACGCTACGTATGCTGATAATGCGCGTGCTTTAATTTGATCTGTGCGCGTGCGTGGAGTAATTAACTTGGAATAAAACTCATCGATCTGTACTCGCTAGACACACGCGCCATGATTTTGCTCCGAACAATCCACGTTATCCTTTTTGTTTGGTTGGTTCTTCTCGGGATTCGTCATACTGAGGAAAACCTAGTGCAGGCCTAATGTTACGTACCGCAACGGATCAACTTCGACCGCCTTATTTTTCTCAAACACGTCGTTTGGTATTTGAGCATTGATATTTTAGTTTTAAGTCACTTAAGACTTTTCTTTTTTTAAAATTAATAGTTTTTTGTTCATAATGCATGGTAATATATGTAGTAGGCTTTATCTTATAATGAAACTGTAATTCGTTTTATAAGTAACATTTAGAATAATATGTTGTTGTAAGAGCATTGAGACTATTGTATAATGCTCCTAATACGTCTTTATTATAATTATTATTATAGATAATTTAACGAGTTACAAACATCACGCTAGGAATGTTCGGTATACCGAAAATACCGGTATTGAATCCAATATCAGTATACCGGTATGACTTTTACGGTAATACCGATATATCGAAATTTCCGGTATACCTAAATTTTTTTCGGTATAGCGAAATTTTATATAGCAAAGCACATGCCTAAATCTTAAATTTATATTCTAATACTTCTTGTTTCGCTCAATCGCATCCTGTCGGTAAGCACGTTGCTTTGCGAAAGGAGTCCCAAACGACAATATTATACCGTATTTTAACTACATTTTGATATTCACAGAGATTAGAATTTATCAAGAGTTTTAAGGTGTCATGTTTTGAACTATTAGTTCAATAGTTTGGGGTTTTTTCATGGTTCTGTAGATGCAATAAAACATAACTTTCCACAAGGCCCAAAAACCGGTATACCGGAAATACCGGTACAATTTTACTGGTATACCGATACCGGAAATTTCTCATACGAACATCCCTACATCACGCTTCAATTTCTTAAGTGCATGTAGATAAAATATGAGCGGCCGATCTTTATCTCATATACAAACTCGAGCCGAAGGCGAGCGCTCGTATATCAGATAAAGATCAGACGCGAATATTTTTTATGGCTTATGAAATGAATACATATAAGTACAGTAAAATCCCGCGTATAAGAACCTACTATTTTCCAGGTCAGGGTGAAAAGACAAAATAAGCCTGTTTAGGTTCTTAAATAGGTTCTTATTTTTTCAAAGAGTGTTTCTATGCAGTACTGTACTGCTTTATAACACTGACATTTGTTTTGTTGACAATTTTATTATACCAGTGGAAGTTGAAATTATAAGTGCTGTTTCATATAAAGTCTGAAACACTTTCATGAAAGTAAATTTTGCAGTCTAGGAGTTTAATACCCTGAAACACATTTATCTGGAACTGTATAAATCACTGCCAAGACTTCAGTCTTATTTCTCATTCCATAACTATTACATGCCTACCAAATAAGAACCTTTTCCAAATTTCAGGCTGAATTGGTTCTTGTAAAAATGGGTGTCTAAATGGCAAATTTCTGGCTGTAGGTTCTTAATCCACTAGGTTCTTATATGCGGGATTTTACTGTATTCATATCTATACAAAGATACAAGCTGTTTTATCTGAGGAAGTCGAACAAACGTTTTTGTAAATAGGACAAATCTTTATCCAATTTAAAACCTCCGTCATGCCACTGATTTCCTTTGTTTTTCGTCATGAATTATTAATGAATTTGATAAACATAAATAAAAAACAATAGATGTAGTTCTGTTGCTAAATAATTATTTATCATTTTTTAATTACAAGTAAACAGTAGACATTTGTACCTCAAATTCCAAGTCAAACTGGTCAACATTTATACTGTTTAAGTTCGTTTCGATGGTTCTTGCAGCTTTCTGAATCAAAATAGAATCAATGGTCACATTTTACGTGTTGCAAATGATGCAAAAAGTTGAAATAACTATACCACTTTTTGCAACATTCTGTTACAATTTATGAAAAAAACTTCTTTGCACCTTTTTCTTTTTGTTAGTTCTCTCTGTCTCATCTCCTGCGCCGCCAGATGACCCTCCACCTCCTGAAACAGACGAGAAAATGAAAGAAGGAAGATTTAATAGAAATTACTTATGTACAAGCTGAAACTTTAATAACAAACCTTCGTTGGCATTCTCGGCCCGTCCAAGGCCTCCTAACATCTTATAAGCTTGAGCATGGATAGAATCAACCCTACCAGCATATATTTTGGCACCGGCATCCAACGTACAACTTGCAATCTGGCATGAAAATGAATGTACTGTAGTCATGGTACTGTACTGTTCTATAGTCTACCGAGTTCATACCGTCTGTAGTTAGATATCGCTCTATGACCTTTAGGTCATATTGAGCACTCTACAGGATGAAAACCATTGTCGCTTATGCATTGTGCGCACGCTCACTGCTTGCAGTTTGAGCACTCTGGCATGGTTTTGGATGTCCCACATTTGTGTGGCATCAAGGGTGACTGTAAATAGCAGTTATCTTCATCCTGCTCATCAGCACTACAGTGATGAGGCCCAAAAGGCCGAAACGGTACCGTCTGTAGTTAGTTATATATATATATATATATATATATATATATTAGGGTGAGGCGGTTTTTACAAAAAAACGAAAACTGAAAACCGAGATCACGCAAGACTTCAGTTTGAAAAACAATTGCATTAATTGATTA
>JAYKKM010000049.1:3212500-3267500 GCA_035772405.1 Chrysogorgia sp. JL179-B06
TTCCGTATGTAATCACGGGCTTTAGGACAGGCTCGATGCGAGTATTAAAAAGTTGTTTCAACATGCGATTGTTAACATAATCCATTTATTTGTCGCGCCTTAATGTTCAATAAACTTGCTTAACTATAATACAAGAGTACGATACCTTGAAATCCTCCACAATTTGACTTGCAAATTTTCGTGTAAAGTATTTGATTTTGAACCTCCATGTTTACTTGACCCAATCCTTCCAACTGCCGCGCGGCTTAACTAGACCCACTCCTTCGAACATTTAATGACGTAACACGCCCTGAATGATCCTAAAATTAGGAGGGTAGGATCAAAGTGGGCGTGGTACCGACATAAACCAATCAGCTATCTCGATTACATACCATGTGATCTGTTTAAATCGTCAAGAGCGAGATGAACCGTCAGAACGTCTGCGACTGGGCTCGGGGACAGGTAGTTTCCATATATGGAAGTTGGGGACACGTTTGTACCATATATGGTAGTGTCATTTCATCTCGCTCTTGACGATGAAAAATCCAAGAGATCCTACCCTCCTAATTTTAGGATTATCCAGGGCGTGTTACGTCATAATATTAAGCCGCGCGGCAGTTGGAAGGATTGGGTCAAGTAAACATGGCGGTTCAAACTCAAATACTTTACACGAAGATTTGCAAGTCAAATTGTGGAGGATTTCAAGGTATCGTACTCTAAACTCTTGTATTATGGTTAAGCAAGTTTATTGAACATTAAGGCGCGACAAATAAATGGATTATGTTAACAATCGCATGTTGAAACAACTTTTTAATACTCGCATCGAGCCTGTCCTAAAGCCCGTGATGTAATGTAACGCTCGTGAGTGGCATATCGAAAATTTCCCGCCAATTTAATTCTTGTTCTGAAACTGGTTCTGAAATGGGATTTGCTATAACCCGGGCGATGATCGAGGATGAGCATGAAATCTTGTTGGTCAGCAGTCACATTAACTGGATAACATCAAGGGAATCGAGGTGGGAGGGTTAGGAAGACACTTAAGGCGGGTGGTTAGGGTTAGAAAACTCATTAGGTGGCGGGTTAGGGTTAGGATCTAAGTTGTTTTGGGGTTAGCGGTTATTAACCTATTTCAGAAGGGGTTTGCTATAACCCGGGCGATGATCGAGGATGAGCATGAAAGCTTCTTGGTCAGCAGTCACATTAACTGGATAGCATCAAGGGAATCCAGGTATATAATCGTCAGAATTTTGTCACTTAACCATAAAATAACCGCTAACCCCAAAACAACTTAGATCCTAACCCTCCCACCTCCATTCCCTTGATGTTATCCAGTTAATGTGACTGCTGACCAACAAGATTTCATGCTCATCCTGGATCATCCTTGGGTTATAGCAAATCGCTATATTTTTCTTAAATTCCGACTTTTTTTCTTAAATTCCGACTTTTTCTCTTAAATTCCGACTTTTTTCTTAAATTCCGACTTTTTTCTTAAATTCCGACTTTTTTCTTAAATTCCGACTTTTTCTTAAATTCCGACTTTTTTCTTAAATTCCGACTTTTTCTTAAATTCCGACTTTTTTCTTAAATTCCGACTTTTTCTTAAATTCCGACTTTTTTCTTAAATTCCGACTTTTTCTTAAATTCCTACTTTTTTTCTAAAATTCCGACTTTTTCTTAAATTCCTACTTTTTTTCTTAAATTCCGACTTTTTTCTTAAATTCCGACTTTTTCTTAAATTCCGACTTTTTTCTTAAATTCCGACTTTTTCTTAAATTCCGACTTTTTCTTAAATTCCGACAAGTAAATTTATGCAATAATGACAAAATAGCGGATAGATTTGTCGGAAGCGTGGATCTTATAAATTATTCATGTTGTCTTGTGTTCGTTGGTACTACATGATCCCAAAGACAGATATTCTGGAAGAAGCTCTTTTAACATTGTTGATGCTATAATGAGTTTAGTTTACCATGGGATATAGAGATAACCGAGAAAGCATATGTATGCCCAAAATGCCTTGCGCATTTGAAGAAGATAAACTTGGAAAAAGACATTTGTTGTGCGCCAGTTCCAAGTTTATCTTCGAGGCATTTTCAGCATACACATGCATTCTCGGTTATCTCTATATCCCATGGTAAACTCATTATAGCATCAACAATGTTAAAAGAGCTTCTTCCACTAACAGAATATCTGTCTTTGGGATCATGTAGTACCAACGAACACAAGACACATGAATAATTTATAAGATCCACGCTTCCGACAAATCCGCTATCCTCCATTTTGTCATTTATCAAATCGAGGAATTGGATAAATTATACTAGTCGGAATTTAAGAAAAAGTCGGAATTTAAGAAAAAAAGTAGGAATTTAAGAAAGTCGGAATTTAAGAAAAAAGTCGGAATATTGTTCTTGCCACCGTGTAATATCCTCTATATATGGAATATTTATTAGCGCTTTTGAGTGATATGAAAGTTGTATTTAGTATGCAGTGTATAAATACAAATAAAAAAACTCTAAAAGCTTGGTGTACACTGGGTAATGTTGAGAGAGAAACAATTAATATTCAATTAGTGCCTTTATGTATTTTACTTCTATAATACTTACATTTTCTGTGGATAATTTTATACAGTTAGAATACAAGTCTTTGAGTTGTATGTTTGTCAAACCAGTGTTACCATTAACAGCACACCTATGAAAAAGAAACCAGTCAATCCCGGTCCCATGTACTATGTAGGCAGATATTCTTAGGATCAAGACAGGCTTATAGACAGGATTTTGAAAGAGAGCATCCAGTTTCTTTATTATATAGTTATTGATTTATCGATATGCGTATGTTGAGATAAGCTGTCTGTGACATGATAAGTTTTTTTTTTCATGTGTATATATTTATATATATTTATATTATATATGTATATATTACTCTGATGAAGCGCTCCGCTCGAAATGTCAGTATCTCGTCACTAAATTCTTGGCAGTTTACCACCTTTTCACTTTGCTATATATTCAAAACACTGTCTACGCAGCACTTTACTTTTCTACTTATATATTTATAATATAGCCATCCATCGTATATGAGCTTTTCTGCAATCTGATTGGTTCTTATACTAGCAAGCTACAGCTCATATATCACTAGTAATGAAAAAACAAAATGGTGGCGTGATTTTCTCAACCTATATGCAGATGAAACTGGCTGTTTCTGTAATGCACAGGAGCGAAAAAACCTGAACTGAGGAATAAGGCTAATGTTCAACAGAAAATACATTAACCAAATGCAAAATTATGATGCAAAACCCACTTTAAAAATCGTCGTAAGCCTTTGAAAAACCCGACTGAATTGTCAACAGTTTATAATAATGTTATAAAAGTTAGCTAGCAACATATATTTATTACAAATATTATGATTATTATTCAGTAAAGATAATTTTTGAAGTAATAAAGCATTATGAATGAAAACTTTGTTATTTTTAGGTGATAAACATCGAAAAACAACATGAAGTGTGATTTTCGCTAATGTTTTTTTAGCTTTTTACCTCTTAAAAGCCCAAATATTCATAACCGTGATAAAATAACTAAAAACTGACCCACCTTTTGGCTTTTCAAAGGAACTTTTTTTCTTTATTAAACCATCTCAACAAATTTTTGGTAGCGAGAAACCTTTCTTACGTGACAACATTACGCATGACGGAAGTATATGTGGCGGAAGTTTGTTGCTTTCAATAATTCCATAATTTATTTACTGCGACATATTTGCCGATTATTATCTTGAATGTTTTGGGCTAGATTATAGAATACCCGTCCACTTTTGAAACTCTTAGTTGTTATCATGAAGGTCGGGTGACACGGGCGATTTTTTTCTCGCGCCGGCAACGCAACGGGTCAAATTTCATTGCGTTGCCGGCGCGAGCGAAGTGGTTACACGAGCAATGATAGCTTTATGCGTCGGAATTATTAACATGAAAAAACCGCGAACTAGTGTTTTGAAGAAAGAACTCGTGGTCATAGCAATGCTTTTGTTGGAAGAGGATGACGAAGAGGATATAAAAGAATAAAAACGCATTTGGTGCCGACCCTGGCTTCTAGAGAGAAACAACAAAGGTTATTTCATTCAGCTTCTTCCTGATTTAGCTGCCCACGACACAGCAGGATTTGAGCATTTTGAACATTTCAAAAAGATAGTTGATAACCTATCTGAAACGCTTTACAAGAAAGACACAGTAATGCGTGAATCAATCAAGCCAGCAGAAATATACTCGTCCATGTTTGTTTGTTTAGGAACAGAAAGAAACGAGCCTGCGCTACAGCACACTGGCCATACAAAAACGAATTTCATTGGCTGGCTTAAAATAATCATTGTGTTTCCTGCTGAAACAATGCCTGGGTAATTTGATATTTTCGGCAATCGTTGCCGAAAGTTCAAACATTTCAACTTTCCGCAACGATTGCCGAACGCATCGGGTTACAATTGCGTTACCGCGCCAGATATGCGACACGTGCAATTTCACCACTCGCGCCGGCAACGCAATGAAATTTGACCCGTTGCGTTGCCTGCGCGAGAAAAAAATCGCACGTGTCACCCGACCTTGATACGATGATACGAAGTCAGAAAATTACGTAATATAATAAAGGCGAGATGTTTAAAAGCCTGGGAGGTGTTTATGTGTCGTTTTTTCAAAAAACCACGGCTATACTATAGTGTATTCCTCGTTCTCAATAAAAACACGCAAAATATCACTATACTATATAAACACGCTTAATATCACCATACTATAGTGTATTCCTCGTTCTCAAAAAAGCATGCAAAATATCACTATACTACACATTCATCGTTCTCAATAAAAACACGCTTAATATCACTATACTATAGTGTATTCCTCGTTCTCAATAAAAACACGCTTAATATCACCATACTATAGTGTATTCCTCATTCTCAAAAAAGCATGCAAAATATCACTACACTACACATTCCTCGTTCTCAATAAAAACACGCTTAATATCACTATACTATAGTGTATTCCTCGTTCTCAATAAAAACACGCTTAATACGTAATGGTTCCGACTTCGTATCATCGTATCATCGTATCACGAAAAAATATATCTTACCCAGGCTTTATCAAATATCTCGCCTTTATTATATTATTACGTACTTGTTCGGACTTCGTATCATCGTATCATCGTATCACGAAAAAATATATCTCTTAATATCACCATACTATAGTGTATTCCTCGTTCTCAAAAAAGCATGCAAAATATCACTATACTACACATTCCTCGTTCTCAATAAAAACACGCTTAATATCACTATACTATAGTGTATTCCTCGTTCTCAATAAAAACACGCTTAATATCACCATACTATGGCCAATTAAAAAAAAGATTGTGTTTTTCATCGCCGCCCGCCCCTAGAAAATTGGCCGCCCGGAAATTAATTATTTTTAATATTAAATCGGTAATTGGTCGGAAGACATCGGAAACCGAACATTGGCGGCCATGTTTTGTAAATAGGCATGATTTAGCCAACAATGCCCTTCGTTACTCATGTTTTTTCGCAACGTCGTGCCAGCAGAGTACCGATCTATCAATATAAAAGATCTTTGATAGATTGCTGTGACTATTTCGTGCACAAAGGGACCACAAACGAAGTGTATGAATTTCATACTATGAAATGGAAAACAGCCTTTAACGCGCTTTTTTAATAAAAGCGAAATAGGCTACTTACGCTATTAATAAAAAAATAAAAAATAAAATAAAAAACCGCCCGCCCCACTTTTTTCAAAAAAAATGAAAAACAGAAATTTTTTTTTAATTGGCCAACAGTGTATTCCTCGTTCTCAAAAATGGATGCAAAATATCTTAATATCACTATACTATAGTGTATTCCTCGTTCTCAATAAAAACACGCTTAATATCACCATACTATAGTGTATTCCTCGTTCTCAAAAAAGCATGCAAAATATCACTATACTACACATTCCTCGTTCTCAATAAAAACACGCTTAATATCACTATACTATAGTGTATTCCTCGTTCTCAATAAAAACACGCTTAATATCACCATACTATAGTGTATTCCTCGTTCTCAAAAAAGCATGCAAAATATCACTATACCACACATTCCTCGTTCTCAATAAAAACACGCTTAATATCACTATACTATTAGTGTATTCCTCGTTCTCAATAAAAACACGCTTAATATCACCTACGTAATGGTTCCGACTTCGTATCATCGTATCATCGTATCACGAAAAAATATATCTTACCCAGGCTTTATCAAATATCTCGCCTTTATTATATTATTACGTACTTGTTCGGACTTCGTATCATCGTATCACGAAAAAATATATCTTACCCAGCCTTTATCAAATATCTCGCCTTTATTATATTACGTAATGGTTCCGACTTCGTATCATCGTATCACGAAAAAATATATCTTACCCAGGCTTTATCAAATATCTCGCCTTTATTATATTATTACGTACTTGTTCGGACTTCGTATCATCGTATCACGAAAAAATATATCTTACCCAGGCTTTATCAAATATCTCGCCTTTATTATATTATTACGTAATTGTTCTGACTTCGTATCATCGTATCATGTTAACAACTAAGAGTTTCAAAAGTGGACGGGTATTCTATAATCGCTCCATGTTTTGCTATATTATGAAACAATTATACCATTTGCTCTCGCCGCATATGAACTAATAGCCAACTCGGCGAGCTCATATACGACTCGAGCTCATGGTATAATTGTTAAATATACGGGTTCAATTCCAGTCGGAAGGCCTTGAAGTTGCATTTTTCGCAACTGGTCCCGGTTTGGTCTTAAAATGTATGTATTCCAACACTCGAAATTTTCCTTCACCATAAATCCTTTCAACACGTAGTTTGATTGAGTGAAATGCCAAATATTACCTATAATATACCCAGAATCTTATCCCGGCATTACCACCATATATACAGAACTCGTGACTAGGCTCTCGGCAACGGCTTCCGTAGCTCAGTGGTCAGAGCACTGCACTAGCATCGCAGGTTCGCAGGTTCAATTCCAGCCGGAAGGCCTTGAAGTTGCATTTTTCGCAACTGGTCCCGGTTTGGTCTTAAAATGTATGTATTCCAACACTCGAAATTTTCCTTCACCATAAATCCTTTCAACACGTAGTTTGATCGAGTGAAATGCCTAATATTACCTATAATATACCCAGAATCTTATCCTGGCATTACCACCATATATACAGAACTCGTGACTAGGCTCTCAGCAACGGCTTCCGTAGCTCAGTGGTCTGAGCACTGCACTAGCATCGCAGGGTCGCGGGTTCAATTCCAGCCGGAAGGCCTTGAAGTTGCATTTTTCGCAACTGGTCCCGGTTTGGTCCAACACTCGAAATTTTCCTTATATATATATATATATATATATTACAACATTTATATTTTTAGGAAAATCATGAGAATAACTTCCTTTTCCCTCAAAATTTTGGGCATCCACTTGGTTATAAGCCTGAGTCGCAAATTTTTATAACATATATTTAATATAATTCCACTTGTGATTTATAATTCCATTTTGTTGATAAAGGGTAGGAAGTTCAAGCTTGATTTAACACGTCAAGTATGGGAGACGAGGGTGGTGGATAGGTCGGGTCGTAAGGTTTTTCGCGGCAGGTTAGGGTTAGAAAACTCATTAGGCAGGGGGTTAGGGTTAGGATCTTTTTTGTGTTTGGGGTTGGTGCTCTATCATATCTGAAATAGCCTCCACCATCATGTGAGCATTGGCAGTTGGCCCAAGAACAATATTCTCTGATATTCAGGGGAGCTCTTGTGTCAACCACAGGTCCCATTGGCATAATGTGCTTAATAGGTTTGAATGTGTGTGAAAATATATATCTCAGAAACTTCAAAAAAGCACTAAGAAACTATTTTCTAGAACAAAACAACAATGTAAACCATAATAGATCGAAGAGTTTGCCTGTATAATATTAATAAGTTATAACTGTACCCAATATGGCAATAATCTTATTTACATCTTTATTAATATTACTAACTTTCATTTAATGAAGGCCATCTGACAGAATACTTATTGAAAGATGTATATAGCTTATTACTTACCCATCTCCTCCATTCAGTCTACTTGCAGATTTCGGTGTAGTAGATTGAGGACTTTGTAGCGCTCTCGCCGTAACTCGGCATAAAAGCCTTTGACGTTTTTCGGCCGCATCGTCGTTCTCTGCGAGCGTGCCAGTGTGGCTCGTCAAGGCTACAGGGCCTTTCCTTTTCAACGAAGCCGACGGAGAGAGGAAATCCAAAGGTGTCTTCGGCGAAGTCAAAGACACGCCGGAACGTCGCGTCAAGGTTGGAGTCGAAGCCGAGCCGTTCGTGGAGACGACCATCATACTTGTCGCTGCAAAATATTTATTTTATACACTTGTCCTGTCACGGGAAATGAATTGGTAAACAGCGGTAAACATACCAGCAAAAAACATTAAATTTTAAGCTGCAATTTTGATCTTCGCGCCAATATCAAATCAAACATGGCTGTTTCATTAGACATGCCATATAAGGAAAATCGCCGAGCATCGCCGTAAGGCTCACGACTTAATTCCGATTTACATGTGGTCGCAAAATATAAACAAACGTGAATGGCAGAGTATATAACAGCTGACAGATGGTTAACCGGCGTTGTCACCCACAAAACGAAAAGCGGGCGCATTCTTTGTACCGGTATGGGTTGTGTTGGATGTTTTCCCGACGATTATCCGAAAGTGGCACTTGAACTCGAGGTTTACGACAGCAAGACGGCGTTGGTGTTTGGCGAGAGCTGGAATGACCTTAGCAACGAAAAACCCTTGGAAACGGGTGTTGGTCATTCGGGGTCGAGCGAGCGGGGGGGACAAAATGATATATTTAGAGAAAAGATTGAAAGAGGCACGGAATCTAAAGGAACGACCTCACAAGACGAAAAAAAGATCGAATCTTTAAACACCATCGGGGTCATCAGTGCAGCTGTGGAAAGCGATGAGATAAGGACGTTGTTTTTGACCGAATATATCCAGCAAACAGAAACACGAGCTGGAGACGAAGTCGAAGATTCGCGAAATGAAGGCATCGAATCGTGCAAAGGCAGCAACATTGCCGACAGAGGAGCACGCGTTTCCATGAAAGATCCCCTAGTGACGGATACATTTTCCCTTATGCATCGAGGGGGTGGACTAGAGGAAATCGTTTATCGTGAAGATTGTGTTTGTTTATTTTTCTCTTTGGAATACTATCGCGGAGCGAGAACGCTACCCGACTTCTCCATCCTGGAAATTGTAGACTCCTTGACTGCATTAATGCGTATAAATGAAATTAAATGCGTACAACGAATGAACGGGATGTGGCATGTTGTTTTGAGAACGAGAAAGCATCTCGGACATTTGCTGCAAAATGGATTGCGCATTCGTGGGAGATGGTTTCAGATGATTCAAAATAATGACATGTATTGCGAGAAGGTGGATCATAGTAAATCATACAGTAAACACAAATGACATCTATAATCTAGAGTCGCGCGCGCTGATTGGTCTACTGCATGTGTTCGTTGATCAAAGCTTAGTTCTCATTAGTTTTGTTTACGTTTTTCACAATGAGCAAACAAATTATGCAGACGATGAAATCCTCGCATGGTACAGAAAATGAAACAACTTTTGAACAATAGATTTTTAATTAGTTACTAGAAATGCTACTACAACAATGTGACGTGCTGCATTTGGCGTATCCTTTTCAATTGGGCCTGGGCATGAAAAAATGGTCGAAGTAAATTAATCTCTCATGAGACATTTTTGGATCACTTTTTTTGGAAGTTCACATGTGCAAGCAACCCACAAGCATTTTCTCTCACGATAGTCTATATATTTCAGAATCATTTTCAGGGTAATCATGTCAATACATTTTCATGTTACCCTGAGGATGATTCTAAAAGGAATAGGTAATTTACAAGCTGAGAAGTTGCTTTGTAGGCGGGGAGTTAGGGTCAGAAAACTCGCTAGGTGGGATATTTAGGAAACTCATTAGGCCGGGTACCGTGGTTCTAACCCTATAATTATCCGGTAAATAATAGGTTTTGTGATTGGCTATATGGAACAAAGGTGGTTACGGTTTCTGTAGACCTTCGCGGTGTGTTTTGGGGGAAACGATATAGCGCTCTGTGTATTAATGGCAAATATATAAACCTATATATCATTGGATAGCTTATATAACTGACTACAAGTCTCTGTTGAAATAGGTTTGGTTGAATAGAAAAAAAAAAAAATTCCCGCTAACTCCCCGGAGTTTTGCATTCATTTAGATACGAGTCAAATCGGAATCGTCTGTTTACTGTGTCTGGGATTTTCAAAATTCCGAATACTAAAAAGTTATCGCGATTTTACTTTTTTCAGCGAGACTCAAGCCAAAGAGACTTGCGAAAAAGGCTTTAAAACGATGAAGAATTAAAATTTGAAAATTCCCAGACACGGTCTGCCAATTTTTAGACGATTCTAATAAATAGGACTCGACTTGGAAGTTTTTAAACTTTCTATTTTAGCCGAAAACATGTCCGGAGAAAACTGTGATTGAAGTAATAATTGTCGAGTGCCATTTTTGCTGCTAAGAATTTAAAAAAAAATTGAGAAAAATTACCTATACAAAAGATTTAGCAAACTGCCACATTTAAAGCTAAAAAAATGTTTTCTTAATTTTTGACCCGTCAAGGTCTACAGTAACCTCATGTTTGGGGATTTTACATATTCGTAATATTTTGGTATTTCTGAGCAATTGTTAGGGGCGGACCATTAGAAAAGTGATGGGGGGGGGGGGGGGTGGAACTTTTTCAGCTTGCACGAATTTATTTTTTTATCATTTGCTTGTACAATAAACTGACATTTCAAGCGGAGCCCTTCATTAGAGTAAAATGTCAACACATTTTACTCTGATTGAGGGCTCTACTCGAAATGTCAGTTTATTGTTACTCAATTTCTTGCCAGTTTACCACCTTTTCATTTTGCTATATCTATTAAAACACTGCCTATGTAGCACTCTACATTTTTATACTCATTAATAAACAGTAAACACACCTTTATAACACCTATTCATGTGCACTGGTCTATTTGTTTTTAATGTTATAGACCAATATGCATTATTTATGTGGTGTTCATGTGCAAACAGTACCCTGGATGTTCAATACTAGTACAGGTATCCATGGTCCTGGTACAATACTGTAGTTTTGCTGTAGCTACAATTATTGTTCTTGATAATTTTGTTGAATACAGATGATGACATTAATAATATCAATATCCCTGCCACTATTGTTTGCTCCTTTATTTAATAGTGCCTGAAATAAATACTAAATATAAAAATAATAATCACTTTCAAAATGTGTATAAAATTATACTACTCTTATGCATCTTTATTCTTGCAATTTTAAATTTAGTGTAAATCCCTATGGTATAGTGATTTACACTAATAGATGTATACACCATTTTGACTTATGGTTTTCAGTATCAAGAAGATATTTGACTTCTAGTTTTCATCATGAGAAGGCTCTGCACGAATATTTTTTCTCAAACTTTCTTTGTGTGCAAACTCAAGAGGAAAGAAAAGAATCCCGAGCACATTGCCTTGCACGAATTTTTTTTTGGTTTTCCCCCCACCCCCGCCATCACTTTTCTAATGGTCCGCCCCTTAGCAGGATTGGAATGCCTATTGGACATAGCTGCGTCACATCCAGACAAAAGTCCGGATGTGACGCACTACTTGTGACACCACATCCGGTACCTTTGACAAACTCCATGAAGATGAAATTCTCGGCTGACAATATATATCAAATCTTTCGTTATCTTGGTTTTGCATAATTTGTATTGAAAAATACAGCATTCCCAATTTCCTGATGCCGTCCGTGAAGCAAGACTATTATTAAATGGGTATTCCAGTCAAAATACTAATGTAGTTCATATAAAAGATCTTACAGACTTTAGTTTATTCCCAAAGTCAAGTGGTTTGGAAGCTCGGCAAAAGTCATTGTTCTGTTCTGGCGGTCACTGAACGTATTATATTTTCTGTATGAGGCAGTCATCCAATAACGTTCGGATTTAATTAGTGCAGTCGTTCATCGTCACGTGTCCATAGAATTTCCTCCTTACTCCAACAAATACTTTCTCCAAAACAATAACATGACCATTGCGTCATCTTGAAAGACAATGGTGATTACAAACCATCCCCTCTACTAACTATGGTCCAATTTGTATAATTGTCCAAAATGTCCAATTCGTCACCGAGTGCTCCTAACTCGTAAGAAGCTCCTCTACTTCCCGAATGAGGAACTAAATAGTTTATTTCGACTAATTTTCATCCACAGAGCACTCACAACAGCCATCACTATGTGATCGCCATCAAAATAACTCCACTAAATGACGACATATTTTCAAACTATAAATATGGCGTCAAAATCCGCAAATTTTTGGTAATACGTACCAAAAACTAGGAGTTCTTATCAGAAGTGAAATGCTGCCTCTGGAGTGGTACGAGGTTGGAGCAGTGTTCAGGATCAGGCTAGAAATTTATATAGCATATAGAGGATCAAATAAATCGACTGTAGAATCTACTAATTTTCATCCAAAGAGCACTCACAACAGCCATTACTATGTGATCTGCACTCAATGACGACATATTTTCAAAATAAATATGGCGTCAAAATCCGCAAATTTTTGGTAAATACGTACCTAAAATGAACAGGTTTTGTGATTGGCTACATGGAGCAAAAGTGGTTAGGACATTGGTTTCTTTGTGGTTAATTCTATTGTTTTATTGTTTTAATCAATAGTCCGGGCGGTGAGTGAGGTAGGTATCACCTGAGCGGGTAATTTACGGGAGTAGGATTTTCTAGGCCAGTTTTTGACGTAGAATGCGAATCTGGATGTTATTCAGGCAGACAAGGCTGCTTTTAAGAGTTATAGCCGGATATTGCACAATATAGACTCATTTCCGTGTAAAATCGTTAGTTTTAAATAATTTGTTATTATTACTAGGAATCCCAGAAAAACAGGTCTACTGGACCAGTTTTGTATGTAGAATCCAACTGGCGAGGTATTTTTTAGAAAAAATATAACTGACGCTGTATTTGACTATATTCTGAATATAGCCTCGTTTTCATGCAAATATGCAATTTGAAATAAATTGTGATGCTTATCAAATTAACGAGAATAACGTAACTTTTCTACATTTGGAAGCGACATCCATATCTGAGTGTTACAATATTAAATATACGAGAGGTGTCTCAAAATTAACATTTTCTAGTTCCGAACTCGAGCTGTATGCGTTGTCTTCGTATCCATCATCATTTTCCCCATCACGCTCGACAAGTAGCTCCGGAACGTCGTCAGCAGGATACGCTTCAACGATCCAATCGGTCTTTAAGTTAGGGAGCCAACCATGGAACTGTGGATCCTCCAATGCCATGATTGTTTTTCTCCAAATTCTAGCCCCATAGTTTGCTCTGGCTGTGTGCTTTCGTAGACCGCTGCTACATGGCGGCAAAAGTGAAATGTCAACAACATTGTGCTCTTTGCTCATCTCTCGTTCACTTGTTCGGTTTTCTTTTCTCCATACAGGAAGCACACATACTTTTCAATGGCACCAAATATCTCGTCAGACACATGGATCTCAACCGGCTGAAAATGTCCAAGAGCACTGGATCTTTGCTCGCTTGTTTCCATGGCAGAAGGGCTTTCCTTTGCGTAAAAAACTTGCCACATAATCATTTCCAGTAAATGCATGGTGTCCAACCGATGCTTTATTTTCCTGATTGGTAAGACTACACGAGTTCAGGTGAAGGAGCTTTCTTGTCTTTCCAGAACCGTTGTCGATGTAGACTTCCACATTCCTGATTGGTTCCATTCCAAGTAAAATTATGGGAATATCAATATCACCAGAACTTGATCGTACCACACAGGTTATTGGTTGGTCATCACTGCTCCTTGCAATATGCTGAATCAAATACGCAATTTTAGTATCAGCCTCCTCTTGTCTGTTGCTAGTTCCCTTACACAAAAACAACCGTTTTGCGTTATCTTGAGGCAGGCGTCCCCCCTAGCGAAGTATACAACACGCTCTCCCAGTTTATTCCTATTTTGAACCCACACTTCTTCGATAAGCTGAAACAGTCGCTCTTTGTTGTCGCCGTTGCCAAGAAACTTCTTAAAATCAGCAGGTGCAGGCACATTCTCACTCCTAATAACGACCTTGTCGCTATTACATGCAACGTAGACGATGTTATACTGCCTTGGAAGATCTGAGAAGAGTCGTAATGAAACATCTTTAAACGCGCGGCTACGTGAATAATAGCTGCGAGATAGAGAATATAGATTCTGCGAGTATGTGGATCGTCGGGCAGTTGCGCATCGTTTTCAATCAATGAAGTTAACGCGGCATTGAACAGCTCGCTTTTGGCGGGTTTTTTCTGATTCCATCGCATGTTGCCATCGATAGTGGGACTGGTGCAAGCGGGTTACAAAATCGAAGAACAACGTCAACAACATCGTAAATGTGTTGAAGAATGATTTTATTGATCCCTTCAGGACTGACTTGGACCACGACAAATTGTACAACCTTGCCTCTGGTAGCTCCTAATTACCAGACGACGTAGCAGAAAGCCTTTTGTCTGTTCAAGAGCGTGGAACATTGTTAAGAGACAAATTCTTTGAGCAATTAAACTCAGAGAGTTCCGAGGAAGATCTTTATTTCAGTCCCATAAAACGAGTTCAATGGAAGAGTTTTACGGACGTCAGTAAGAAGCTAAAGGTGTCTGCGAAAGGTAAATCTAAGGAAATCACTGTTCAGCGGGACATTCTTTGTCTTCTTGCTGCCAAGTCAAAACAACAGAATGCTGCGATAAACATCGATAAAGCCCTGTGTTACCGCTTGCACCAGTCCCACTATCGATGGCAACATGCGATAGAATCAGAAGAAAAACCGCCAAAAACAAGCTGTTCAATGCCGCGTTAACTTCATTGATTGAAAACGATGCGCAACTAGTGCCCGACGATGCTTGCAGAGTCTATATTCTCGATCTCGCAGCCATTATTCGTAGCATGGTTAAGGTACCAAACACGTTTAAAGATGTTGCATTACGACTCTTCTCAGATCTTCCAAGGCAGTATAACATCGTCCACGTTGCATGTGATACGTACAAGGTTCGATCAATAAATGAGAATGTGCGTGTACCTGCTGATTTTAAGAAGTTTCTTGGCAACGGTGACAACAAAGAGCGACTGTTTGAGCTTATCGAAGAAGTGTGGGTTCAAAATAGGAATCAACTGCGAGAGCGTGTTATATACTTCGCTAGGGGGAACGCCTGCCTCAAGATAGCGCAAAACGGTTCTTTTCGTGTAAGGGAACTAGCAACAGACCACGAGGAGGCTGATACTAAAATTGCGTATTTGATTCAGCATGTTGCAAGGAGCAGTGATGACAAACCAACAACCTGTGTGGTACGATCAAGTTCTGGTGATATCGATATTCCCATAATTTTACTTGGAATGGAACCAATCAGGAATGTGGAAGTCTACATCGACAACGGTTCTGGCAAGACAAGAAAGCTCCTTCACCTGAACTCGTGTAGTCTTACCAATCAGGAAAAGAAAGCATTGGCTGGACACCATGCATTTACTGGAAAGGATTATGTTGCACGGTTTTTACGCAAAGGAAAGCCCTTCTGCTGGAAACAAGAGAGCAAAGATCCAGTGTTCTTGGACATTTTCAGCCGGTTGTGGACAGAGATGCACGTGTCTGACGAGATATTTGGTGCCATTGAAAAGTATGTGTGCTTCCTATATGGAGAAAAGAAAACCGAACAAGTGAACGAAGCAAGGTCAGCTATTTTCTGGAGAAAGATGAGCAAAGAGCACAATGTTGTTGACATTTCCCTTTTGCCGCCATGTAGCAGCAGTCTACGAAAGCACACAGCCATGTGGCTAGAATTTGGAGAAAGGCATGGTTCCATGGTTGGCTCCCTAACTTAAAGACCGATTGGATCGTTGAAGCGTATCCTGACGACGTTCCGGAGCTACTTGTCGGCGTGCTGCGGAAAGTGATGATGGATACGAAGAAGACAACGCATACAGCTCGAGTTCGGATGATGAATAATAAAAGTACTGTAACTAACCATTTAGAAAATGTTAATTTTGAGACACCCCTCGTATATTTAATATTGTAACACTCAGATATGGATGTCGCTTCCAAATGTAGAAAAGTTATTCCCGTTAATTTGATAAGCATCACGATTTATTTCAAATTACATATTTGCATGAAAACGAGGCTATATTCAGAATAAAGTCAAATACAGCCTCAGTTATATTTTTTGTAAAAAATACCTCGCCAGTTGGATTCTACATACAAAACTGGTCCAGTAGACCTGTTTTTCTGGGATTCCTAGTAATAATAACAAATTATTTAAAACTAACGATTTTACACGGAAATTAGGCTAAATTGTGCTATAACTCTTAAAAGCAGCCTCGTCTGCCTGAATAACATCCAGATTCGAGTTCTTCGTCAAAAACTGGTCTAGAAAATCCTACTCCCGTAAATTACCCGCTCAGGTGATACCTACCTCACTCACCGCCCGGACTACAACCCAATCATAAAACCTGTTCGTATAAGTACGTGGCGATCCCAGATTTTCAACTTCAACTAGTCATATATCTTCTTAACTAAATTGATAAGAATGCTGAAACTTTGGGAATAAACAAAAGGTAGTAAGATCTTTAATATGAACTTCATTTGTATTTGGGCTGGAGTTACCCCTTTAACACACTATAAACAAGAAGACAGACAAAGTAAAACAAATCTCTACTAATAAAAGTTCAACTTTTGTTCGACACAGGACTGATAAATAGACGTCATTGTTGTAGACGGGGGGACACAAAATTGATGTTTTATCCGTAAAATAAAAGTACAAAGCTTTGTTGGTGGCAGTATATTACAAAGGTTTTAATAGTTCAATGGTAGTGAACTTCCAAGAGATCTAAAACGAAAACCAGGTCAGTTTTGATCGATGCGTTTTTGATCTCATGTCTGGAATTTTTATATATCTTAGGCACTTTCTGATAGAAATTGCTCAATGTTATTACACCAGCTAAAGTTTCATAGCTGCTTTGGGTGTTCTTCGAGCTCCAGCCATTCTGATTTGCACTTATAGTGACATCAGAATAACAAAAAATATGACAATTCCGACGAAGCCGCTTTCGTTGACAAATTCAGTTCACGGGGAACATCGTCTCAAAGAAACGTTGCGCACTCCTTCCAGGCAACATTGGTCGATTAGCGTTTTATTTAATTATGGCATTTTGTGGTCATTCCTGGCATTGCTTGGCGTCGCGTTTGCATGACAGTTTCACGGTTTTCGCCGGAAAAGACCCGGGAGACGAAGTTGAGCCGGATATTAGAGATGTAAACCGCAGGAGCCGAATAACCGGAGGTTACACACCCCTAATTTACAGAGTGCCAAAGATTAAAATATAAAAATTCCAAACATGAGATTACACACTGCATGTAAAGAACGAGAAACTGTCAGCGGAATGATTTGTAGGCTCATAATCCGCACTCTTCTTCCACTTGTCCTTACTTACCATGCAACTAAACCATAAATCGGCCCGATTAATTTTATTGATTTACAGTGTGTAAGGGCGATCTACTCGATACGATTTTGAGTAGCTAATAGTACAGCTCTGAGTACCCACAAGTCAAGACTTGAACGCGTTCAGAGACATGCAAAAAGATGGATCTTTAAATCCAACATAGGGGGAATGTCATACAAGGAGCGCCTTCTGGCTCTAAATCTGTTGCCCTTGTCTTACGACAGATAAATCAAGGATCTATGTTTTTTTTTATAAGGCTTTGTATAGACTCTCTGATCTAAATGTTTATAACTTTGTCTCGTTTGTTAGTCATAGTCGTACCCGCATCTGTAAAAATCCTACCCTTATGCTTGAAGCACCATCCTGTAAAACTAGTACTTTTTGTTCCTCTCTGGAATTCTGTTTGTAAAATAGCACCACCCAATAGTCTCTGCAGTCTTGCAACATTCAAAAGATTTTTACTCAATACTTATTTATCATTACTAACATCTACTTTTGACGTCGATGACTTGTACATGGTCATTATACCGTAACTGCTCCTGTCACTGATAGTTTTCCAATGTGCCAACTGCTTGGATTCCACGGAGCATCGTTGTATGTGTGCAGCTTCAACCATGTTCTTCTGAATTCCACTCAGTTTTATTCATTTTGTTCTTTCAGTGCAGTTCGGAAGAATGGGGTTGGGGCTGCGCGTGTGTGTTGGTGCTTCGTGAATTCCAAGCAGTTGATCTATGACTTTATGTATTTTTAATTTAAACGGGAAGGCGTCTCGCATGGGTCCTCGAGTCCCGTTCGCGCTCTTTCCGTTTGGGTATTTTTTGTATGTACATTAATATCTAATAAAATCGACCAAAAAAAAAATGCCGTGTACAATTACATAACGCCAGTACGACAATCGTATACGACAACGTATGCCAGAATGACAATCGTATACGATGAATCGTATCGTGTAGATAGGCCTTAAAGTGCACCTGACATCAACATTTTTTATTGTCTTATTTGGAAGAACTTTTAAAATGATAAAGTAACTTCTTTTGAAGATTTTCGTTTATTCGCTTTCTTTTTGAGATATATCAGTTTGTTTGATATGCAAATGTTCGGAATTTACGTCACACATGCATAATGAGTTATCAGAGAATGTTATATATCTTTGCGTTCATCAAATAAAAATACTAAAGTGTGAATAACACGTGTGCGTGTTTCTCCCACAACACCAAACTTCTCGATTTTAAAGGATTTCGTTCGAGAATGAAAGAGATACACACATTTCTCCAATAAGTCATTATGCATGTGTGACGTAAATTCCGGACATTTGCATATCAAATAAACTGATATATCTCAAAAAGAATGAGAAGAAACGAAAATCTTCAAAAGAAGTTACTTTATCATTTTAAAAGTTCTCCCAAATAAGACAATAAAAATTTTTGATGTCAGGTGCACTTTAAACGTTACCTTCAATCAGTTCTGTACCAATTTAACATAAACTAACATACCAGTGCAGAGCAGTAATTTTTTGTGAATCTTGCGTATATAGTATTATTAGGTTTTAAAACGACACTCCGCACCATTATAACGGAAATTATAACGAAGATTCAATGGAATTCTGTCAAATTTTCTCTGGTCATTCACATACATATTTAGGACTATTTTATATATTAAATTTGAAGATTGTACAAGTGTAGTGCTTTAATTGGAGAAAATTGTCGACAAGCCTTTTTTGAAATAATTTAATTTTTGCCAAATTGTATCAAGATTTTTCATAAAATGAAAAGCGAATCTTAAATACATTGTTACAACGAGTAAAACCATGCTTACGTAACATATAATTTGGAATAGTTCCCGAGTTATCGCTATTTTTTAAATGAACAACTATTGACCATTTTTCAAAGTGGAACTATTTCGATATTTGTATATATGTGTTACCTAAGCACATATTTTATCGTCATCATGTCGAAGTAACTTTGGCCAAGTTTCGTGGAGAATGAGTCTCTTGTTATTTCGGAAAATACGATTGATGAATGCTTATGATCTTTGAGGTAGAATTGTCGGCATTGGTTTCTAGAAATTCATTTAAAATAGCATATTTATGTGATAAGTTCTTCGTTCTGTGTATTTCCTTTTAAATCCGCCATTTTGGATGGATTGCCGCTGTCCTAGACCTCGTAGATCGCAACCGACCGAATCTTCAGATCGTCGAAATCGCCAACTTCCGGTAAATTCCGTGTAAAATCGTCCATTTTCTTCAGCGTTTTTTAGTATTTAAGCTACTGACCGAAGAAGAAAAACTTTGGAAAACAAAATTAGATATATAATACTTATAATATTATAATTTTCAAAAACAATTTTTTGCCAGTGCAAATACCTTAAATGAAAGTTCTTTGTCGCCCTTATATGAAAATTGGTATTAGTTTTCTTCTTAGAATATTTTTAGTGTTAGAGAAATTTGGTTTCGTTTATCGTATTTTCGGTAAATTGAAGGCCGCTAGTTTTGTTCTGATTGCGGGCGAATGCGGTCGCTCCGAATAATTATTTGACGTCATTGAGACGACAAAGAACGTTCATTTAAGCAACACTGGTTTTGGGGGTGGAGTGTCCCTTTAAAACATATAATACTATATCAGTGTCCATTTAAATGTTGAACTTTTCATGTGCCCCATCTAATGCAAATAAGCCTGAAAAAGGATATTACTAATTCGCATTAGGTTCTTAACATGAAAAGTTCGACGCTTAAAATTGGCTTTAATTAGGGGGTCGTACGCAGGATTTTTCAAACGGGGGGCGTTTTATACCTCATGAAATTATTTCGGGGTGGGGGTTGGTTAGGGAAGCAACAGCATGCGGACTTCTTCACGACATGTTATACACTGAAAGTCTGAAAACGCTTTTATTTATTTTAAAGGATGTAAAAATTCCCATTCCCCTCCATGCACATGATGATGACCGGGTCTATTTATTATTACAGTCTCTGTCTTTCTGACTTATGTACAAATTTTTGTTGTTTTTGTATAATTTTGTTGCTAACTGGATCCGAAAGGAGGGCACCCACCGACCCTCTCCCCTGCGTACGCCCCTGGGGTGCTTATAGGTGAGCGAGTCCGGTAAGAATAAAACCAGCAGCAAGAACACAATACTACGTCCACAATACCACGTTCTTAAGATTTGTACATTCAACTATCAAGTGCTCAAAGGAAAAAAATATGGTGGAAAATACCTAACCGAATTCTACTTAATTAAACTAATTTTTCAATGATTTTTTTATCGACATACGATTTACTATTTACAAGACATCTTTGAAACACATGGCTGATTTCCGCAAGTAGCTGCCCTAGTTAGCCGTAGTAGGCAAACAACTTAGTTGCTCTTACAACTTTTTTACAAAGTTTTTATGACAACTAAGTTGCTATAACAATTTAGTTGCTATTACAACTTAGTTGCGATGACAACGAAATCTCTACAGCATCTTTGTTGCTACAACGGCATTACGATACCATTTGTTTCCCCTTTCGTTCCATTTGTGTCTCATTTTTTCCCATCCGAACATGATCAGATAGTTTTGGCGGAGAAGTACGAGGTAGTGGTTGCAGAGACGAAGAAGGTAAATACTACCTGGACGAACTGTTTGTACTGACCGTGCCAGCGAGTGGCGAAGTCCGAAGTGTTCTAGTGGTTGGTGTGTTTTGCTCTGAGCAGTTGAGAAAGTCCCAAACGAGGATCGTGTCATCGTGAGAGCTACTCACGATCTGGAAGTCGTCGAATTGAAGACGAAACACGCGCCCTGTGTGCTCCTGAAATGCAAGCAAAAAAAAAACAACTTTAATATCTATAACTCAATACTCAAAGAAGACCCTTCGTCACTCTGATATATTTAACCACCCGAAAGCTTTACTCACCACAAGTGTGCGTATACACAGCGCTGATTGAGGTGTCCGTGGGTCCAGTGCTGCTTTCAGATCCCATACTTTGATTTTCCTACATGGACAAACAAATGGACACCAATAAGTTCTTGATGACTCAAATTAATATCGGCACCGAACAATGGTGCTTTCGCGAGATGACGTGAGCTATTCTTGTTTGCACCTTTGACCGGCAAGCCTCGTTTTGATGTCGAGAGAAAACATAACACCAGAGTGAGGCGTGGTGACAAAAACAGAAAATGAAGTCATCTAGCCAAAGTGCCATTGAAAAGACCATTTTTACGCGTACGTCGAGAAAAAAGACATACGTAGTGTAGCAAATAGATGAAAACTTACCCATCGTAAGCTCCGCTAACTATCCTTTTGTTATCGAACCTAATACACCTATAAAAAAGAGGTTAATGTAAAATGGGGGCAATTACACGAGGTGATCCTGGCTCAGTTGCCAAGCCGATAAACAAGCTAGCTTGGTGAACAGTGTTAAAGGACATTGACAACAAAAATCTAATTTCTGATTAACAAATAGGCTTACGAAGGTAATCCAAGTAAACAATGCTACTCTTGTACAAAACAACAGCACTAATTTAGACCAAAGACAATACTGTCATCTGCCATCTTGGGTGCGAGATTTTCATCGAGCCTAATATCTTCTCTAATCTTTGCCTTTATAAGACTGAGTGTCTTCCTTTCTCAACCGAACCACAACATTTTAAAAAGTATTCCACAGAAACCTGACCACCCACAGAGTAGCTTCGTCAGGTTTACCCAGCTTGTGACGTCACCAACGTCCCAGATAATTAGGCAAAGTATTACAACAAGATGGCGGATGACAGGATTTCTTTGGTCTAAATTAGTGCTGTTGTTTTGTACAAGAGTAGTTTTGTTTACTTGGATTACCTTCGTAAACTTGTTTGTTAATCAGAAAGTCCAAAATTTGAAATTATGATTTTTGTTGCCCATGTTCTTTAACCTTACTAAAGAAATACCTAATGGTTTCCGTGTTTGGATGGCTGATCCAAACATGGGTATTGACCAATCAGAGCTTGCGTAGCATACATGTTATTTTAGAATAAAAATCATCACATACCTCACTAACTCCTCGTGACCCTCAAGTACTCTCAAGCATGCGCCACATTCGATATCCCAAATCCTGAAAGATAATAAGATATATTAGTTTGATTAACGGCATGCATTAAGTACATACGCATGGATACGCAAAATTATTAGTCAAGTTAAATATTGAAAATATCGTGGCGTTTTCATTCTGAAGGTTTCTAAAGTGTGTTGATTACACTGATCGTCCAAAAATTATGAGAATCTTCTACAGTGTAATTCATACAATGAATGCCAGTGGAGAGATCAATGATACCAGTAATATAGTTGAATTATTTCTACGAATTATTTCTCCAAATGCTGAAAATTGTGTTCCAAGATTCACATTTTGTACTAGTATACTGCACCCCTTGCCCCTCCATGAAACAGAATGGCCATTCGGTGCCCATGTCTGACACCGACGGGTACTTCACTGAGACAGCCATCTACTTCAGAACTAAGCGAAAGCCCTGTTATGCAATACGAATTCTCCAAGCATCATATTAATCGAAGATTAATTGTGGAGTTTTCCTTTCCGGCCGTACACACGAACACGTTTTCCTTCCTCAAAAGCTGGCCTGACCAGCTTTTCAACAAGACTCCTTGTCATGGAAAACGTGGTCGTGTATGCGGGGTTTACGTCTTCAAATGTACATACCTTATCGAGTTGTCCGATGAACCACTGACAACAATCCTATCTCGGTACTGCAAGCAAGCAATACCACGTCGATGACCATTCAGAGTCCGTACAAACTCACAGGTCGAAGTACTCCAAACCTACGACACAAAACACGGTGTTGAGCAATTTCTAATTAACAACTACTGTAGATGAGCTCGAGATTTCTAGGTCGTGAGAAGTTTTAGGTGGATTGCGCTACGGTAAGTCTGGTCACTACGTTTATTTGATGGGTTTATTTCCATAAGGGACATATATAACCCAAGTTATTTTTTTAGACTTTTTAAAAAACTCTTTTTTGAAAAACTCAACTTTTATTTTTGAAACATTTTTTTTGAAAAACTCAACATTTGTTATGGTTTGGCTCTTTAGTATACCCGAAAGGTCGAAATGTGGAGAGAGGACTGTAACCAACCCCAAAACAACAAAGATCCTAACCATATCCATCCCCCCGCCTAACGAGTTTTCTAATCCCCAAAAAACTCGTTAGGCGGGCGGTTAGATTTAGGATCTTTGTTGTTTTGGGGTTGGTTACAGTCCTCTCTCCTCCACATTTCGACCTTTTGGGTATACTAAAGAGCCACGACCATAAAAAAATGTTGTTTTTTAAAAAAAATGTTGTTTTTTAAAAAAAATGTCGAGTTTTTCAAATAAAATGTCGAGTTTTTCAAAAAAATGTTGGGTTTTTCAAAAAAAAATGTTGAGTTTTTCAAAAAATAATGTTGTTTTCAAAAAATGTTGTCGATGAAATACTTCAGGAAGCAGTGTGAACAACTGTTTGAGTTTTTCAAAAAAATGTCGAGTTTTTTAAAAAATCTAAAAAAAAAATTGGGTTATATATGTCCCTTACGGGCCACCGTAGTTTATACTGTTCCTGCAAAATCTGGAGTAGTTTACTGTACCGTAATCACTACGCTTGGCACACCAGATGCAAATCACTACACCATGGTTATTTTCAACGTAGGTCTGTTTAATATAATCCAACATGAGGAGAGATTGTGATGAAAATGAGAATGCCAGAAAGCTGTTTTTGGTGCAAATTATTGCACTGCAGAAGTAATTATTGTCCTTTCAATGCTAACAGAAGAACGCGTTGTGCGTATTAGTGTAAACACACCAATTCTTTCGTAGCGTATTCTCGTCCGCGGAGCATTGTCGTACCGTACTTCAAAAAACGAGCTATAACTAGCTGCATTTATTTTTTCTGAAAAACTTGGGCTTGTTACGTCACTCGCCGCTCATGCTCGATATTTGATAGTAAGTAAGTATTGTACTAGTAAGTTTCTGCTAATGACAATTGCCGGTAATAGAAAGTTAGAAACCTATTAGGAGTATATTAACTATCTAAGTTAGTGCTGTGTATCGGAGCGCTGCTGTTTTCTTCCCGCTCAGGCTGGAAAGTCAGAATGACAAAAGGATGACAATTTCGACGAAGCTCTGTTCACAAATGATGGCAACACTGAATTAGCTGAATGTACATATGATCAGAAGTCTTATAAGTTAAGTCGAACCATTTCAGCTACCGCAAACTGTCAAATTAAAGTGCCTAAGTCAAGGTCAGGGAATTTCCACATTTCAGGCCTGGCCGTTTGATCGCGCGCGATCGCGCCTCCCCACACGCCCGATTCATCGAGGTGCGCGTTTCTCCGCACGCCTCGTTTGTTGTGAGAGCACGAAATCGCGCACCTCGTGGTGATCTGACGAATGAAATTGGAGTAAGTCGGATTTCGATGGCAGTTGTTCGAAAGACTCGTCGAAAGTTGAAGCAGTTGAGCAAGCATTGCAAAAGTTCTGTGGCAAAGGATCTTGACATTCAAAAGACTTGACTATCCAAACCTTTGTCTCTTCATCGAATTGATCACATGCGTTGCGTCAAAGGGAATGATAAAGCATGGTCAGCCGAACGGACGTAAACCCATCTAAAAAGAGACGACTTGAGAAAGACGTCATAGACATTGACAACAGTGTAGATACACCAAGCTCATCCGATTCCGAATTTGAAGACAGCAATGTTGACATTGACATTGAATTAAGTTGAATTTGAAAAACATTTTAAATATACATTACGTAAATATATAATTTTAAATATACAGTATGTAAATATACATACATATATATAGTACTGTAACTACTGATTTTGTTTAAATTCCGATGTTAAAATATTGTTTTTTTCCAAATAAATTTTTACTCAGTTTTGTCCATGTTAATCCTGACAGTTTTATAATCGCGCGCCTGACGTTGCTTACGCGCGCGATATCCCAGGCGCCTGCAAAAATTCATATGGCCAGATCTGCATTTCGAATATTTGTGTTATTCTAAGAAAAATTGTAATATATCTTGTTGAACGAAAATCTCATCTTCATGGAAGATTTTGCCCATTTTTGGCCTTTTACCGTGAAAAATTAAAATTATTATAAAATTATTTTCTGAGATGGAGGTGCAAGTGAGCAGAGTATTATATATGCTTGTAGGCAGTTATTTGGAACTGACGTAGCAACTTCTCAGCCAATCAAAAATGAGAGAAAAATAAATTGAATAATGTCTATAATAAATTGTTTACCTTTATAGTCCTGTCTCCTGATGCTGATACAATGTATTTATCATCAAAATCCACCACATTTACGGCCGCCCTATGCCCCACCAAGACCCTGCGTAGGATAATGTCTGTAGGTGAGTGCATGTCCCACACAGCAATCGACCGATCTTTTGAACATGTCACCATCATGCCATCTTGAAATCTCAAATGCAGAACAGCCTCGCAATGGTGTACGAGGTTATTAACCATTTCGGCTGTGTGGATGTTCCATACTCTGCAAGGAAATTTAAGAAATTCTAGAGGTTCGTGATGTTATATTGTTTTAAATTGTTATTGCCCATGCTGGGCAAGTGCCCACATCATTTCTAAACAAGACGCTCGCTAAGTGTTATAGTCCAGCTGTTAAGGGGTGAATTGTGCGTTTTATGATACAAGCATTAAACTTGGCAAGTAGATAGAGTTACTAGTGCTGATGACTTTCTGATATAGGGCCAATGCAGATTTCTTCCTGGTTGCCACAAAATCGAGTTTTTCTTCCAATTTACCTATCAAAGTATATATATTATAAAAAAAGTGAAAATTCAAAGTTCACTTTTAGCGAATATCACCCATATCATTAGAAAGTTCGCAAAAAAACTATATGAAGGAGTAAAGGACATTCCAGTGGGTTGTATGATTTTCCAAGCTCATTTTGGGTTACAGAAGGCTAAACCCACTAAAAACAAGAATTTTGTGCATGAATATCTCAAAATAGGCTTAGAAAATCGTCCTACCCGCTTGAATGTCCTTCATATAGTTTTTTTATAGTAAATTGGAAGAAAATCTGCATTGGCCCTATATCAGAAAGTCATCAGCACTAGTAACTTTATCTACTTGCCAAGTTTCATGCTTGTATCACAAAACGAACGATTAAGGCAAAATTTCGGGCTTAACCGCCGGGCTATTAACTTGGGTTACATTTGCACTGGCAGCGTGGCACACTGTACATAAGTGAAAAGGTGGTGAACTGCCGAGATTTTTAGTAACGAAATACTGACTCTCCTCCGCAGAGGCTTCCAATTCGGTAGAGCGGGTAATGGGTTGAGATAAGGAATGGGACGAGGAAAACCTCTGAAATTAGGAACGCGGGCGAGCGGAGAAAAGAGAGGAGAGAGAGGAAGGGGTTTGACTACATCACGGGCGTTCGTTGTGGGTGACATCGATATGTTCGGTCAGCTGTCAACTTCGTTTTGCTTCGTAATTCGTTCGTTCGTCTTAGCAGGGTTCGCAACGAGTTCATGCATTGTTTTAAATACGACACATATTAAAATATTTGTAAAATTTTTTAGAAGTGGATTGAAAAACAGGCGGGGGTTAGGGTTAGGAAGACACTTAAAGTGCCCATAACCTCAAAATGTTTTATTGTCTTGTTTGGAAGAACTTTTAAAATGATAAAGTAACTTCTTTTGAAGATTTTCGTTTCTTCGCTTTCTTTTTGAGATATATCAGTTTGTTTGATATGCAATGTGGGCACTGTCTCAAACGGGAATGTCTCAAACTGGGAATGTCTAAAACGAAATCCTTTAAAATCAAGAAGTTTGGTGTTGTGGGAGAAACGCACACACGTGTTATTCACACTTTAGTGTTTTTATTTCATGAACGCAAAGATATATAACATTCTCTGATAACTCATTATGCATGTGTGACGAAATTCCAGATATTTGCATATCAAACAAAACTGATATATCTCACAAAGAAAGTGAAGATGTGAAAATCTTCAAAAGAAGTTACTTTATCATTTTAAAAGTTCTTCCAAATATGACAATAAAAATTTTTGAGGTTAGGGGCACTTTAAGGCGGGGGGTTTGGGTTAGGATTGCTGTTGTTTGTGTTGGGTTCTATTAGAGTCATTGGATTCATGACAGAGGCAGCGGAACGAGGGGCACAGGTGGCAGATGCCCCACTTTTTTTTCAAAATTTAGAAAATGTGCCCTTTTTCTGAAGTAAAAATGCCCTTTTTATAAATGTGGCATGTGGTGGTTAAGGTTTACTGCGGCATATTGCCTATGCTGGGAAGAATTAATGTACCATTTTCGTTAGAAGTATGACATTGCTGTAGATATGTATACAGGTACTAACTTACAACCGTACAACATTTTAAATTATACAATTATTTTGAAAATTTAAACCAAGGTGTCTCTTATTGGCAGTGCCCACTTATTTTAGGTGCTTGCGTGGCCTCTGATTCATGATAATGATAAATCTTTATGCCATTTAAGATTTCATGATCTTAAATGGCATAAGGATGAAATTAATGAATCACCTTGAGAGAATGTGCTGGCTACGAACAGATTACGAAGAAACGAAGTTGTCTGCTGACCAAATATATTGATGTCACCCGCAACGAACGCCCGTGATGGACTGTAGTCAAACCCGAGAGGAAGCCTCTACCAGATTTCAGGCGATATCTTGACGAAATCGGCGATTTCTTGCAATCCGTTTTATATCTCGGCAATCCTGTTGTTTCTCTTTCTAATTTTTCATGTAAGGAGACATGCGACCAAGAGCGTTTGGCTGACGCCTTAATTTTTGTATTTTAACATTGTTTCGATGCGATGGAAGAGCCGGATGATAATTTACACTCGAGCCAGAAGGCAGTTGCTGTTGATATGAACTGTTCTGTAGGTTCTAAAGTCGATATTTTTAGCACATCGTTCCAAGATATCTCGATCGATGGTAAGTTTGTCTAGAACAAACGGGACAACAAGTTTTCCGCTGCGCCAAGCTAGAAGAAACTTTAACTCTGTACATGAATTATTCAGATTATAAACGTATGTCATGTTGCTCTCTCGAATATATCAAACCTCGTAGGTGAGGTTCGTAAATTATATTTTCGTATCCGCCATCTTTGTTTATAATGCAAGATCGCCAATAACTTTGTGCATACGAATCAATATATATCTATATATATCTAATATATAATCAATATAATATATTGATTATATATATATATATATCTATATATAATCAATATATATCGAATCAATATATATCTCCTTACGCTTTTAGTCTGTTTCTTAGATGAAATTGCTGTAAATAAAATATTTTCGTGATCAAGATGAAGTACGTACGCATTGGGTTTTCTTTCACGGCACGCATATTGCCCAGCAAGCTCTATTCAAACTGTGCAGTTTTTCCAAAAATTTTCTGGTTTTCTCTCTTATATACTAAAACAGATTTGTAACATGAATGTTACAAAGCAGGCGGATGGTTCAAGAGTGCTCGATACCATTAGAGGTAGAGCGTTTATAAAAGAGTTAGAATGTTTTCGTCACTACGCCGAGTATATTAACGACAAGTTGAAGCTGAACTGTCAGTTGCCTGAAGATCGCATTACGCGTGAAACTCAGAGTAGTGACGAAAACATTCTAACTCTTATATATATATATATATATACACACAGTATATATATATTCAACAACTCTCAGATCTCTCAGTTGAAAGTTTATTCCACTATTTTACCTGACAGTTGAGTCACTCGACCCAGTCACAATAATATTCTCATCATACTGTAAACACAGCACTGATCCAGTGTGACCAGTTAACACAAGAGTACTTTCCAGTGATTTCCTGTCCCAGATCTAGTTCGAATAAGAAACAAGAACATGAAACTTGCTATAAAATACACACTAGAAAGCATGGGATGTTACAGTGTGGGACCGTCTTCTCCCTCACAACTAGATATTTTAACAGATTAGCCTAAGGCCAAGAAAAAAAATACCTGGGTTTCCTATGTCATGCTGAAAAAAATTAGGTAGGGTAGGTCGGGTTTCCCCCCTTTTTTTTTAACTTTTGTTGTTTCCAAACATTGAATGGACAAACAATAGGTTTTATCAAACCACGCTGATTTTGAGGATGCTGCCTGGATCGGCAGCCATGTTTGCTATCCCAGGATTTATCATATGGTTAGGAGTTATAGGCACTTTATGTTGGGCACCAGTTGATAACAGTGCTTGAATTTTTGTAAATACCGATTGGTTTTACGCTACTCAAATAAAGGTTTTCTAATCTCTACAAAGAAAGCCTTTAGAATTCACAATAGCATGACAATAGCATGGTTTTAGTCTATTATGCAGGATTTCTATTCATGCTATTGTGAAGGATTTATTTACATAATGTTTAATCTTTCAATGAAGTAAAAAAATCAATGGGAGCAAATGCATTCACCTGCAGTCAGAACAAAAATGACAGCCTTCAATTTACCAAAAATACAATAAACAAAACCAAATTTCTCTAAAACTAAAAATATTAGAAGAACACAAATACCTATACCCATTCTCATGTAAAGGTGATAAAGAACTTTCATTTAAGCAACACTTGTTTTATGGGTGTCCCTTTAAAGTGCTTATAAACCCAAAATGGGTTTTTGGTGATTCGGATAGAGCATAAAAAGTTAGTTAATTCTAGATTAGTTTTTGCGTTAAACTTTTAGTTTCGGAGATATAAGGGCTCAAAGTCACAATTTGTGAAAAAAAGTAGCACAGGCCGGGAGACTGGATCCGAGGAACGTGTTATGTTTCAATACTTATAATAATATATTACAATTCGAGTAGACAAGGTAACATCGTAAAGACACATCGTTTGGGCATTTTTCAATGAAAACTCTTAAGATAGCTGTCTTCTCCTATACAAAAGCCTAGTTGTTGTTGAAGATGGGTTCCTCGGATCCAGGTCCCTGTGTGTTATTTTGGTGGCGCTACTTTTTTCCAAAAAATGGCACAATTTGCATGTTTGAGCCGTTATATCTTTGAAACTAAAAGTTTAACGCAAAAACTAATCCAGAACTTATCAACTAACTTTTTATGCTCTATCCGAATCACCAAAAACCCATTTTGGGTTTATAAGCACTTTAAAGTGCCTATGAAACGAAAATTAAGTTTGTTTTATTTGAAAGAACTTTTAAAATAATGAAGAATATAAATTTACAGTTCTTTCATATTTCACTTTGTTCTTGAGATATTTAGACTTATGTGATATTCAAATGAGATAGCTATGACGTCAAGGGGTTTGCAATACATTTTAACATATTGGAAAATCGTGTATATCTTTAAGATTATCAAACGAAATCACCTGAAACTTTGCATGTGGATACAAACCACTAAACTGGAGAACATCGTTCTAGTTTCAATGTTGCAATAGTAATAATATAGTTCCCAGACCTCTAAGTCTCCTTGCCAAAAATCTTTGTTTTCTGGCATAGCTATGTGTTGCACCAAAGTTAAACTTCAGTTTAGAATTGGTTAAGTCAGTGAAAATATGCTAAACCAGTACCAACCCGCAAATGTTTGGGACGGAAGAGAAAACAAATAATTTTATTTTAGAAATCAAGATGTCTGAAAACTAATTTGTTACCATGGCGACCATAAAACTAGAACGATGTTCTCCAGTTTAGGTGTCTGTATCCACATGCAATGTTTCAAGTGATTTCGTTTAATAATCTTAAGATATACACGATTTTCCAATATGTTAAAATGTATTGCAAACCCCTTGACGTCATAGCTATCTCATTTGAATATCACATAAGTCTAAATATCTCAAGAACCAAGTGAAATATGAGAAAGCTGTAAATTAATATTCTTCATTATTTTAAAAGTTCTTTCAAATAAAACAAACTTAATTTTCGTTTCATAGGCACTTTAAGGTAATAGAAGGTAATGCTTACTTTAATAGTATTATCCCTCAGGCCGCTAACAATTTTTTCATCATCATACTGCAGACAATACACGCCTTTGCTGTTCTCACTGCGACAAACTATCCTATGCAGTTGATGGTGTCCTGTTCTCCAGTTTGTTTCAATTGTCTAAAAAGGAAAATAAAACATATTACTGAAAAAACTAAAATGTGAAGTTTTGTCCAGCCAAACTAAAGAATTGTACATCTCGGTTTTTCTGCTCATCGTAATCATGTGATTACACTATAAGTTAAAGATACTGTAGAATGGTTACCTCAAGATCAGCTATTATCTGAGGGTAAAGTTTCCTGAAAAATGAATTTTTCTGGGGATCTTCTGATTTGCCCTTAGACAGGTACTGACCCCTAAAATAAAGACAAAAAATTATCAAGGTATAACATTTTTGGCAAGTCAAAATGAAGTCGATTTTTACAGCTTTATAAAGGTTTTAGTGGAAATAAACACTATGATCTACAACATACAGGTATAGTATATCTTACAACATTTGTAGATGCTTCACAAGAATGAAACTGTCTGTTATCTTTTTTCTGATAATCAATTTTCTGTTGCATTGTTAGAAATTATGTTTTATCAAAATTCTGTCTTTGTCCAATTTTGATTGGACATATGCAATCACTATTTTAAACTCTGATTATGTGGTCTATTACCGAAAGCCTATTTACATCTTTTTTATTAATAACATCATCAGCAACTCAGTGAGGGACTGTATAATCAGATTGATCAACATTGAGTCACAAAGTAGCATCATGTCTGTTATTCTAGATGGATCAACTCTTTCTACCCATCTTTGTGTCAGTCCATCTTCGAGAGGTTCGAGAATTATAACATGGAAAAGACCTGAACCAACCATAGCTACTGTGTGAAAGCATAGATAACTTAAGGAAAGCAAATTTCAAGTATGAGATTTCTTACAACTGGTCCCAGTAGGGTGGTCAAAAATATTTCCTAACACTTCGTATTTACTTTCAACAACGAAACGTTAGATATTATGATTTTACTCTCATGTCCAACTCAATGGCTTTTATGAAAATAATATGCTGGGCTTTGATATTTATAATTAGATTAGATTAGAAGTATCCATCTTCAAGAGGTGAGACTACAAGAAACATGTACAGTATTTAAAGTGGCTTGTATGAACCAATAATTTTCCTTTTAGACACAACTTACCATCCTTTTCGTTCAGACAGCCCTTTCCACATTGAGTCTGTTCTTACTTTTCTCTCAATCAGCTTCTTCCACAGCATCCCATCATTGATCACTCTGTACCACTCCTTGCACACCAGTTCAGCAGCACACATTGACTTGGCATCCAAGTACGACAAGATATTCTCGGCAACATGATCCAAAGCCTTTTTCTAAAAAAATGCATGTGCCTCAGCAGGTTATGAAAGCTGTGAAGTTTAGGGCATGCTTACATAGAATCAGGGTTAGGGATGAGCCGATAATCGGATATTTATCGGTAGAAGCCGATAATCGGCAACTTTCAGGCTTATCGGTTATCAGACGATAACATCAATATATATTGGTGTTTTCGATAAATAACATTCTGCCCTGATGCTGGCTTTTTTCTAGTGATATTTCCTTCGTTTATCAAGAAAAACGCGAACTTGTTCATAAGATGCATTCTGTTCAACAATGAAACTGTCAAATTTAATTAATTTGATTAGTGCATCAGGTTCAACATGACGTTTTTATCGCTAGGTGAGACATGTTTTGTTTGTAACTTCCCGCAATGAGATTTCATTACTTTAATTCCGTTTTGCAGATGTCCACCGATCACATCATCTTAGGCAAATAATACCTTACCGGTACCTTTTAGTTCTAGAACATTCCACAGAGTTACAACTAAACGCGTTTCTATTCAAACATCCCAGTTTCTCCATTCGCAAACACACCACCGCCCTTCGACTCCATTTTCACCTACATATTGTTCATGTCAATCATCAGTGTTATCCACATAATATAATTATTTTGATATCCGTTAATATGCTCAAATGTACTGTTTGCCCACTATTTACAAAATTCAACACCGATGTAGGTCTCATTACCCACCCATATATTAAACAAATTCTCACTATTCACAATCGCTATCTACTCCTACTGTTGGTACACGCCACATACGTGTATTTCGTATCGAAATGGGAACACCCGTTAAGTGTCAAATTTACGTCACCCGTTTTTAATTGTAAAATCACGTCATCCAACTCAGAGCCCCATGCCGTATCTGAATTTACTCCAGTCGATTGCCAAAACATCCTACTTATTACCATATTTAACACCGGTGCAGGTCCCACCACCTATCTTTTTATCAAAATATAACGTATTTTAAACGCCAGTTATAGTCATTTACCATACTTGATACTTTCCCAAATAAAATTATTAATTACTAGAGTACATTAAATATTGTAATCACGTTTCTTTAACTGGTCTATCAGTTCTTGTTTAATACTGTACGTTTTGCCACTGTTTCGCCCTAAATTCAAGTGCTAAAAATTCTTGACGACCAATGTCGGTAACTACCGATATATCGGCCAATAAGCCCGCAAATCATATCAGAATTTATCGTATCGGTAAATTGGATTTTTCGTTATCGGTTCATCCCTAATCTGGGTGGCACTGATAGAAAGGTGACAATCATCCCGGTATTGTCTTTCATTTATATACATACCAGGCAAACATAGGGGTAGGGTTACCCTACCAGCTTGCTTGGGTAACCCTAGGTCAGGGCAACCAGTATATTTTTGTTTACTAGGGTAACCCTGATACTATATGTAGGTGTACAATTCATTCTAGAATCATCAAAATCTGTTTGGTTAAAACAAGATACTATAATTTTGTGGAATATATAAATGGAAGTGTTTGCTGAAGTAATTGCTGAAGCAATTTACAGTGACTTCACTTCACACTTCATCATGCAATTATTTTGCAGAGGCAAAATTAACTTAGTAATAATATAAAAAAGAGAAATAAGAGAACTTCAGACCTGAAGGACACATTGTCTGAAATGTCATCCATGAATATATGTAAGTACTCTTATAGTAAGTACTTAAGTATTTTTCAACACATTGAAGTTCTCTTTATATATCTCTTTTTCATATTATATGCAGTTCTTTTGAGAACTTAGGAGCCTTCATGTTCTTTGAACTTCTTTCTTCGTACTGTATTTATAATAAAGTATAAACTTTATTTTAAATTAATTATAAAATTTAATTAATTAACAAATGTATAGAATCAATGTCCCCAAAAAATGTTATTTGCAGGCCTGGAAATAATTTTTCTGACATTACCGGACATTTTGACAGGTAGACTTGGCACTTCTACCGGTCATACAAATTTTTTACCGGACGTTAATCAAAATATATAGTTTTGTATTGAGAACTGTAACTTCAAGACTTGTAGTTGATTCGTTAATTCATGTACATTATTAGCAGACAACATAAGTGGCAGAAGTTAATTCTCCAGTCTCATTGCCATTAAAGAATCTAACTAGCGTTTGCGATCATCAGTCACAATCAGAAGCGCTTCAGAAGTAAGAATCATGTTATTTGCGGTGCCCCCCAAATTGTGCTCAGGAGTTCTCACAGCGAATCCAACAAGACTACATAACGATAACAAACAAAGCTATATAAACCGGCGATGACACGATGGGCGGTACAGTTGTCAAGAATCATAATAATGTGAAATGTACTAATGGAAACCAAATTTCAACCGGACAGCTTGACCGGCAAGAAAACGATCTTGCCGGTCAAAGGCCATTGTCCGATGACCGGAGCTTATTTCCAGGCCTGATTTAAGAGGGCAAATGGGGACAATGTCATATGACACCATCTTTTCAAACAGCTACCTGCTTTATTTGCACAGCCTGCTACTAACTGTTTGAAAGCACTGAATATATATTTATTTATGTATATCAACTGTCTGTATTTGTATGTGTGTTGAAATATACATTGTGAAACTGTTTAATATAAAAACATTGAGCTACATAGGCTATGTTGGAATACAAATCAAATACTCTAAAAGGTTGGTGTATAAGGGGTCTAAATTTTCGAACAAATTTTGGCCATTTTGTCAGAGAATGAAACATAAAGTGACCATATTTTGCAGTGTATAAGTCGAGTTTCTACAACCAATAATTGATATAAAAAGCCAACCTCGACTTTTGCGTGAAACCGTAGATTGGATATACTAGTACCCAGTCCTCTCTATGCATCAGGTTGAATGGAACAATCAGCTTAACACTCTAAACCTTGTGCTAGTGTAAACACAATGAAATTATATGAAACAAGGTTAAGTTTAATTGTGGTTAAGTTTTAAGTTGATTTAACTCTAAGACCTAATATATCAAGTATAGAATAAGTTGTAAAAAAGTTTGACAAATATATTATGTTTATATACTTTTCCGTAAATATATCCTACATGTTTTTAAAGAGTTTCCATATTATTAAAGTTGTTGTGAATACTAGTCTGTGTCTGCAGGTACCTATAACTATGACTACTTCATGTTGATAGGTTCAACAACAGATAGGTTATATACACACTGCTGTAGTGAATGTGGGAGAGCTTGGAGTAGACAACGATACATGGACGATCGTCAAGCTCGTATCCTCAGATATGTTATGTAGCTTGTGCTGTTATCATTTTCCATTTCACCATTTGCCGTGTTGTTGTGCAAAAACAAAATAAATACCCAAATAAGTTCCGTCGATTGTATCGTTAGGGCTATGAAATTACTTGCACTTGCTAATTAGGGCCAAAATTGGGTTTAATGTTTCATGTTTGAGACATAATAACAAGAAGCCACTCCTCCTATTCAGCACTGTTTACAATTATCAAACATAAAGCAGTCATTGGACAACCTCATAACGTTAGACCTCGTACAATCACACTATTTTAGCATTACCTCAACTTTAGAGTATTCAATTTGTATTTCTACATCTTATACCAACCAGAAACAACTAGTTATTTCAAAACACAGAACTTCACACATTCTGAGAATTAAATGCTAATATGTGGGGTAAATCCCAAAAAATTATCAGAAACAGAGTCGTATAATTCTTTCTTGTGAAGCTCACAGAATTTGGATTTTAGATAGTAGATTTTTTATATGTAATCTGCCCACAAATAAAATGAACCCAGTTTTAACCTGTTTATGAGAAACGATTTCAAATCTGACGAGTCACGACTCACGATACGTTGGTCAAAAAGGACTTCCGGTGAGGCCATTAAGCATTGTTCTCTGATCTTTTTTGTACTGAGACTGCCCAGAATAAACAGCCTCCAACTCATTGCAGGAAATTATAAAACATTGGCCAAACAAATAAGGGGGAAACACACGTAACAGGTACTCACAGCGACCTTTGTAAACGTAATTTAATCATCGATGTAATGTTAACACTGTGCCAAGGCGTTGAAAACATTGCCCGAAGCCCGATGGCAAAGCTTGGCCCTTTTGGCATACCAGACAGTGTTCCGCGCTTCTTTTGGCTCACACTTGATACGAGAAGTTTATTCAGCATTTCTCCTCAGTTCGTATAAAAATCACACAGATACTAACCTGGTAGAGAAGTGATAAAGTCGCGCTGTAACATGGGTTTCAAGAACGAGTTGATGTGGCCATGTTGGTAGTGGCACATTCGCGACAGTAGCGTCTCGACGAATTTCACTTGTTCCGACTCGGACCATTTCTCGAACATCTTCAGACAATCGGCGTGCTCTTGCTGGTAGTTCGACTTTGGCTTCTTTCTTGTGTTCGTCATGCCAATGATGTCCGTAAGCATATCCTAAAAACACAGCAAGGAGAAATTAAAAACAAACCACGAAACTGAAACGAATCGTATATCATATTACAACAGACGGCCCACGAACGATGTGGGAAGTATCTTACCAGCTCGTTTTCAGAGTTCACCTCGAAGATCTTCCATATGTTCCATAAAACGACTTAAGATGGGTGGATTAGGCGTAAAAGTGACTCATAAAAGGGCTTCTTCTCGACGTGACAAAAACAGAATAGTTGTTATGTGATGATGATCACAGTGCGCATGAGCAATGTAGCCTCATTTCCATGCCAACCGGAACATTATTTCGTACTCAGGCCACTTCTGGTTTTATCAATAAAATGTTCAACATAATGCAGAATAGTGAGGACACCTCTCTAAGGCAGACACCTCTCTAAGGCGGACACCTCTCTAAGGCGAACAACAAATTTGGTCCCGAAGGTGTCCGCCTTAGAGAGTTCACTGTACTAGTTTAGGGACCGTTCATTATTTATTGGAGGGGGATGGGTTAGAAAATAGGGGACCTGAAAATTTTTGCTACTTTCAGGGGGGCATGAAATTTTTGTAATAAACAAGGATGAGTCTTTGATGATAAGAGTCTTTGAAATCAATTTCTTATACTGCCACAAAAGTATGGAACTTATTACCGGATTCTGTAAGATCTTTAAATACTCTGCCAGTCGTTTCATAATACAGTTCGAAAAATAAGATTCAATGAATATTGAATATATACAGTATATATATATATATATATATATATATATATATAATTTTATTTAAATTAATTGTTTGTATTTAGTTTACTTAGTTAGATCTCGGTAAATTAGTATGTAAGTCTGAGTCAGCCTCATCAACCCGAGGGTAAATAATGTTTATTATTATTATTAACATTATTATACAAACAAACATTTCATATTGGGTAAAATCATACAGAACAGCCTTAATTGTGTGTATGTGTGAGTGTATATGTATGTATAATTATTTGAAAAGAATAAAAATAATGACATTATTGAGAATATTATTTTCTATAAATTTAATGCAATCATTTACAAATATAAATCATAACAATGTGTAGAAGAGTTATCAATATTTCAAGGTATTATTAGTGGAGACCCTGGGTACGAGGTTGGGGGGCATTGAAATTATTTCGAATAGAAGTGCGGGGCTCTAACTTTGCTTGGGGGGTACCTGAAAAAAAAGAAAGTTTTGCAATTTCTCACCCATCCCCCAAAGAAAAATAATCCTAACATAAAGCTAACGCTATTAACCCTAAGAAAACACAAATCCTAACCCTATATAATTGTGTTCTCGTGGTACTGGACGGTCGAAAACGTCGAAAACATCGCGAGTGTTAATTCCCCACACAAAAATCGTCTTTCCATATTCTTATTTCGAAATGTATGTTAGGAAAAAATAAAGAATCCAATTTCAATTTTCTAATTATCACCATGGTCTATTTTTGACTATCCATGTTATCACTTACCGTTCCTACGCATATAATCATTTGAAATTAAGTTTGATGACGTCATTAGTTGTGCAAGTAATGACGAAACATGACTGGTAAAGTTGGTATAGTATTAGTAATATTGCTGTTTCCGGGGTTTGGGGATTTTACATTGTGATCTTTGGAATCTCTTGAGAAGAATTGTATGCCTTCGATAATGCCTTTTTCCCTGCTAATTGTGATCATGTGCTATTCGCACAGGAAATGACGTCAAAGCAGGGACACGCAAAAACATTGCACAATGATTGGATTCAGCAGTAAAAAACATAGAAAGTTAGGGAATTGAGCGAATTTTGTTTAAACAGGTGTGTTTAAAGTTCATAGCCAAACTTTCTTTGTATTTCACTGTTGAATTAGTGTGCAATGACGATCGCGTGTCCCAGCTTTGACGTCATTTCCTGTGAATAGTAAAGGTACGTTTACACACTACGATTAATCGGCCCGATTTCTGGTTTAAATGCATGTTAAGTAATGAGAGACAAGGAAGACGCCAGACAAATGAGCCCACGGGACACTCCGCTGACTGTTTCGCCACTTAACATCCAGCTAAACCAGAAATCGGCCCGATTAATCGTAGTGTGTAAACGTACCTTAAGTCAACGAAGATGAGATTACGACAAGATATATTACATTTGTTCTTGGTAGAACACAAAGATTACGAATATGTAAAATCCCAAAAGCCCGGATAGGTACTTGAAGTTTCCTCATTGTCGAAGAGCCCTTTAAGCGGTTGCTATTAATAGCTCAAAATGCGGACAAACAAACCAAATTTGACTCACAGATGTTGCAAATGTGCTATTTTCTTTTGTTATGGCCGCAATAATTATGACGTCATCTCGATAAAGTGCTAGTGACACACTCAGGCGACATCCCCCAAAAATCTTTGTACGAGTATTTCAGTCGGCAGAAGTTATATTTTAGTCGGCAGAAAAGATATTTTAGACGTGCTCGATTTAACAGGAATAAGTAGAATCATTAACTTTTAGCTCATCATGTTTTCATTTCGCATTGAGAGTGTGTTATTAACGTAGGACTAATTAACCATTTCACCAGCTGACCAGGGGTCATTTTAGTAGGCACCAAACGGAAAGACAATATTTTGCAGTGGCGGATACACGCACGCACGCGCGCCCCTTTTAAATTCCGCAAACAAGTGTTTCAGTCTGTTTTTTTACCATGTCAAGACGAAGAAGTCGGAGTGATAAACGCAATATTATTATATATGACCGATTTGTTTTGGTAGCTTATCCAATTTTCATTGCAAAAGCCAGTTTCACTCATAGATATTTTACATGGGTTCCTAGATAAAACGATGGACGTTTCCAGATGCCTAAAGGCTAAAGTGTATATTAGTTCTGTCAAATGCTCGTATCTACACAGGGGCGAAACTTAAGGGCGGGGGGGGGGGGTAGGGGTGTGAAACCCCACCCCCCAAAAAATATATATATATATACTAAAAACACCAATTGGCAGGGCAAACAGAGGTCATTTCTCCCTCCCCCTCAGTCTGTTTGCTGATCAACTGTAAAAATAGCAAATGATTTAACTTTTCGCATCTCATCAATTATTAGTTTGTTTATCTCCCGTGCATTTGATGAACAACATAAAATTTTTAATCATTGGATCAACAAAGATAATCATTTTACATAAAATGAACACTCTCTCTCAGTCAATGAACAGTTACAATAATTAATTTATATTAGAATTCCATTCAGATAATTGAATGTCACTGGTCGACGGAATGGAAATGTTTCTCCAGGTGCGGCTGCCACGGACGCACACAACTTGACTTCGAAGCAAAGCGAAGGCAATCTTCCTCCTTAGCCAGCTCAGGACAATGGAGGGCGCAAACTTCTTCTTGGTGGCTACTTTCTACTTGTGACACCCTTTTGGCATATATATAAGCCCTATTTATTTTATTTCATCTCGTCTTACTCTGATGAAGGGCTCCGCTCGAAACGTCAGTATCTCGTCACTAAATCTTGGCAGTTTACCACCTTTTCACTTTGCTATATATATATATATATAATATATATATATGTAAAAGGTCATCTCCTTATAAGGAAGTAAAAAGTCTTGGGTGATCCGTTTATCGGACAATATTTGGGCAAAACAACGCGAAGCGGCACGTTCTCATAATATAATAGACACGTATGTCACGTATTTAGACTCGGTAATTCCAAAACTGTTTTCAGAATTGAAATCGAATAAATATTGGCCGAGATAACGTTTAAAATCTACGTATGACGAACTGAGTCTGTTGTATATTTCGTATTTGCACCAGTAACAAAAACAAATACATGTACATGTGTAAATAATTCTGAGCTATTGGCAATTGATGATGACAACAGGTCATTAGCTTTAGAACGATGGCGGCTACGTACCTATAACCTAAATAAATCAGTATTTTCCATATGCGTTGCCCCCCCCCCACCCTGGGCTCGACATTAAACGTCTCATAGCAACTGTTGGTCCCCACCGCTAGAGTTTCTTTTCCTCATCCATGGGAGTAGTGGTAGAAACGGCGAGCGAGGGGATTATTGAGGCTTCTCGCGCTTTTTAATAGTAATAATATTATAATAGTAATAGACTTGGAGTCCTGATCAAACTATGAGAGTGCTCAATAGATAAACTAGAGCTATGAATAGGTACTTTGATTTACGAAGCTAGATCACTTGTTTAAAAACATTAAGTCGCTACTTGGAGTTTTATGCTTCTCGCGAAGCAATCATCAGGCAACAATATATATATATATATATATATATATATATATATATATATAAGCGCAAGAAGCCTCTGCGGAGGAGAGTGTTTCTAGTCTAGAAGAGTAAAGTGTTACTAGGGCAGTGGTGGCAGCGGAGGGTGAGGGTTGTAGCCTACTCAAATACAAGATTGGCAACGTTCAGACGACGGGGGTGTTTAAAGTGCACCTGACATCAAAAAAATTTATTGTCTTATTTGGAAGAACTTTTAAAATGATAAAGTAACTTCTTTTGAAGATTTTCGTTTATTCGCTTTCTTTTTGAGATATATCAGTTTGTTTGATATGCAAATGTCCGGAATTTACGTCACACATGCATAATGACTTATTGGAGAAATGTGTGTATCTCTTTCATTCTCGAACGAAATCCTTTAAAATCGATAAGTTTGGTGTTGTGGGAGAAACACGCACACGTGTTATTCACACTTTAGTGTTTTTATTTGATGAACGCAAAGATATATAACATTCTCTGATAAGTCATTATGCATCCGTACATTTGCATATCAAACAAACTGATATATCTCAAAAAGAAAGCGAATAAACGAAAATCTTCAAAAGAAGTTACTTTATCATTTTAAAAGTTCTTCCAAATAAGACAATAAAAAATTTTGATGTCAGGTGCACTTAAGAACTTTCTCATATCCATGATTCCACGACAATCAACAACTTGTCCTCCCGAAAGAACCCATGTCCCCATTCCCCTCCATACACATAATGATGACCGGGTCTAATTATTATTACAGTTTTTTCTGACCTATAATGTATACATTTTTGTTGCTTTTGTATAATTTTGTTGCTAATTATTATAATTTTGTTTATAACCCCCCCCCCCCCCCTGCGTACGTCGTCGAAGGCTTTCGTAATAGAACATGCAGTTAGCGTAACATACTACAAACATTTACGTTCCTGTTAAAACCTTGAGTTTTGTTAAAACAAACAATTCAAATTAAAAGCGTTTTCCGCACACTTTCAGTGTATAACATGTCGGGAAGAAGTCCGCTTGCTGTTGATCCTCTGACGCCTCCCGAAATAATTTCATGAGAGGTAATTAGGTAAAACGACCCGTTTGACAAATCCTGCGTACGCCCTTGGTTGTAGCTACGGGGGTGAGGGTTAGAGTTAATTTAGCCTGAGAGTTGATTATGGTTAGGGCGCCAATCAGATGCATGGCTCTAGTAAAAAAGTAGAGTGCTGCGCGTAGGGAAGAGGTTAGCCAACAGTTGCAACCCTAACGCTAACCCTTCTATTACATCATACTCAGTTCTAGTCTTCACGGTTAACTGTTACTGCAATACCGTTTATGCAGCGGTAATACAAAAAAAACCTACAGTATATTATATCAGCAAGGAGACTTTTCGTTTCAATTTTCGTGACATATTTTCACCCCTAATTTACGGTTATTCACCAATGCCAGTTGATACAGACGCCAGTAAATATGGAAATAGCGTAAGTTAGTTGTATTAGTTAATGTTTTACACATATAACATATTCGATATTTTGCAAGACAAACTTTGATGTGACGTAATTTCGTGACCATACAGTACCATGTCTATAGACGCCTTTCATAATGGCGGCCAGTCTAAATATTCTTTTATATGCATGCAAATTAGCCTTTCTGGCCTCGTTACAAAGCAAAGATTCTTTGGAATTACAGACACACGAACGAGGTCAGAAAGGGTAATTTAAATGAATATAAAAGAATATTTAATTTGGGTGCCATTATGAAAGAGGTCTATTGTTGAGGTACACTGGTTGCTATGTCTGATGTCATGTAAAAATGATCCATACAGTACCATGAACATTACTATATACACTGGCTTACATTTCATAGACATAGTAGATCAACTTTTGGCCACAGCCAAGATATTTTCCCAATGTTGTACAAGACATCTCTGTCTGCCATTTAATACACTTCCAAAGCCATTGATGATGATGCCAGTGTTGCTTGTGATGGTGTCTGGGAACAAAAGTGGTCGCATGCCTCTGTATGTCGCGATTTGATAGAAATACCGAGCAGTGAGGGCAATGAGGCAGTCAGAGGGACTAAATAAATATCCTAACTTAACTATAATTATCCTTGTCAAGGCTGTATTGGTCAAGTGTTAAATGTCGACTGACTTGGCTCAAGTCAACTGTCTGTTAGAGTGAGAACTTTGAATCTATGAATGTGAGAGTCTGTGAGACTCTGTGAAGCTCAAACTCGTTCGATCTGACTCTGATTCGGACAATATTCAATAAGAATCAGAGATTGAAGAGTGGAGACTTGCATTTCAAAGGAGACTTGCATTTCAAAGGAGTCAATGCCCAAAGGATCTTTATTTGCTAGCACTGAACAAACTCTTAAATAGCAAATTACAGTAAATACAATTTCATCAACTACTGTAAATAGCCCCCTGACTGGCATACAAAATTTGGGGGGATATTGTTAGCGTAAATCTTCAGCGGACAAATACAAACTTTCAAGTCTGGCGGTCAGATCAGACAAGCTCATCCTTTGCTCAATGGCAGTGTCCAGCAAAATGTGTTCTTCAAAATGTGTTATAGAAATTGGCTTCCAGTTGAGGTTCTGGACCCTCATCAGCAGACTAGTGTATGTGCCATCAAGTCTCTTCTCCATATCTCCTTTCAGTGTCTAGATTTTGGCTCCATAAAGTAGGATTAGGATATGCTTTCAACACAATCACAGAAGGGCAGCTTTATTTCCATAGTGACAAGCACAGAAGGACAGCTTTATTTCCATAGTGATATTGGAACTCCAGATGTTATGTAGCTTGTTGCAAGCATTCAATAGTAGATAACATACATGTAGCATAATGTACATTACTTACCACAAACTACAGCAGTATAACATGCAGCCACCTTACCACATTTCTTATTATACTTGTGGTCAATGTTTAAGTGGCTACACATAACTTCTGCTCAAATACCTATTACCGGTATGTATGTATTTTTGTACTTACATATTGATTTATATGGGTTTCGAAAAACATGACCCTGGTGTTTCACTGATGTCCATGAGATAACAAGTTTGTATATAAATAATATTTAGTTTCTTACTTAAACATTTTATCAGGGAAATATTGAGATGGTTTGGGCAATGAAGGCATATGAACATGCAGAAATATATTTCGATGTAAGTATATGTATATATTATAGTACAGTACTGTGAATCATGGTTAAAAAACATTTTTAATACTTCACATTTTCACGCCTTTGCTCAAAATCTTAGACCTCCATATTCACCTCTGTATTCACTTTCGGCAGTACGTCACCAACCTTTTAATAGCAGTACACAAACCTTTTAATGGTAGTACACCAACATTTTTGTAGTACACCAACATTTTTCTTGTACACCAACATTTTTCTTGTACACCAACCTTTCAATTCCAGTCTAACAGTCCATGGCTCAGAAACATGTTTACAGCTTGACAAACAATTATATATCTTTTTTTTTTCATCTTCCAACTACAGTAATTCCCAGCACATACAGTATGTGTCCCATCGTTCAAAAACCAGAAAGTAAAATTGTGCAGTAACAACATTCAACCAACAATTTCTTATCTGTATAAACTTATTTAGCTGATATCATCCCTTGATTGCTCAGATCTGAAGTTTACAAAGTAAGTTTCCATCAATTGATCACTGGTCTGTTCTGAATCAATTGATCACTGTACTTGTTAAAATACCTATAACCCCAAATACGATATTACTGATATATTAATTTCTACATGAAGTGAATAGTTGAATGCCAAAATATTTTAGTATTTGAGCTTTGTGTTGATGTTCTATAAAGATTTGTATTCCAAAATGCTAATGAGTGTGACATCAAATCAGTCATCATTTTGGATAGAATATTCTCCTGTTAGAGAAATTTGATCTAATTCAAACGTTGATGATATACTTGAACGCTATCCTATAGATTTTATCAACTTTATCACTCAAATCCTCAACCAGTCTATCACACGGAAAGCAGAAAAGAAAGCTTAAACACGGAGTGCTTGCATATATTGGCGGTGAGATGCTCACCGTGCCAATCATAATTAGTTCAATTACTGTGATTGGTCAGGAAACAGAGAGAAATGAGAAGTAATCAAAACAACAAAATTTCCATTGTTTCGAGACTCCATTGTTTGAATTGATTTTTAAAATTTCAAAGACTCCATTGTTTCGAGGGGGATGGGCTTCCCCTTTTATGCGAGCACTCCGTGTTTAAATTCCAAATTTGACATCACCTTCCAGGGTCCGAATTAGCGCTCTAAAACAGCTTCGCATTTTTCTTTAGTGTCACAATGTAGCGTAACATCTGCCAACGTTGCGTAGCGTTTTACAACGTAGCGTAACGTCTTACAACGTACAAGTAGCTTAACGCCTTCTAACGTAGCGTAACGTCTTACAACGTAGCGTAACGTCTTACAGTACAACGTAGCATAACATCTTACAACGTAGCATAACGTCTTTCTATTGTACGTAGCGTAACGTCTTACAACTTTACGTAGCGTCGTACAACGTTGCGTAGCGTCGTACAACGTTGCGTAGCGTCTTACGACGTTGCGTAACGCCTTAAAACGTAGCATAACGTCTTACAACGTAGCGTAACGTCTTACAACGTAGTGTAACATCATTAAGTCCTATAATTGACGTTTACATCGCTTGCGTCGCGTCCACGGTGAACTTGGCTACTTAAAATCAGCTTCGCAATTCTCTGAAAAATCACTTCGCAGATTTTCGAAATTTTCAAAATCGCCGTTTGCGATTTGCGAAGCGCTAATTCGGACCTTGCCTTCATTAACACTTTGGACAAACAAACCTTTATAGAATATCAAGGTAAAGCACAAATCATAAAACATTTTGATATACATCTATTCACTTTAAGTAGAATCTACCGTATATCAGTAATATCATATTTGGAGTTATAGGAAATGTAAAGATTTACTTTATATTCCCTACTTAACAAATGGTGCATTAACGTGTGTCATGTTGTAGCCACGATGACGACATATATAAGAAGTTTAAAACAGAAATGAAACACATGAAGGTTAGATCTCTCATTGATTTGAATCTGAATGTCAGAAGTACATGCTAAAGCGACTACATTATTTTTGCATCACAGATTGATGTTTTGAATCCTGACAAGTTGAAATCAGAGGACTCCAAGTCTGTAAGAAGCAAAAATTGTTTGACTTATGTGGTGTTAAATGCATTTAATATCCAATAAAATGTAAAATGCTGTATATTTATTTATATCAAGGGTATTTTTCGCTTAAATTTCCATTTCTCACAGCTATGGCGACCGTTTTGTGAGAGTTTCAAAGGCCTTGTTGAAGATTATAATTTTGGCACATTGCTCAGGTGTGTGTTTTCTCTTGTATGGAGAAGGCATAAAAAAATTGGCAAGATATCTGCTTAGTATTCTTACATACTTTAGATACATTCTAACATACTGCTTTGCCCCTTTTTCAGACTTGATTCTACAAAAGAATTTTCAGAGGATAACACAATTTTAGGTAAATTTCACCTTTGTTCCAACATTTGTAGACTTGCCTTCTTCCCATCCTTCCCATCCTTCACTCCTACATCTTCTCATTCCTTCCTTGTTTCCTTCCATCCTTCCTTGTTTCCTTCCATCCTTCCCTCCTTCCTTTTTTCTGCCGTTCCTCCCATCCCCAACATTCCCCTCCCATACTTATTTTATTTATTTATTGAACTCACAGTTCCCCGAATTCAATTTTGGGCCATCGAGATTACTCGCAACCGTGAAGGACTAAACAAGTGTCACATGAGGAAACGGAACTAAAGCCACCTGTCCTTAAGCCATGCCATTCGAAACACAAAAACAAAACACCACAAGAGAAGAGACCTTAAACAAACAGAACCATGACAGTGAAATTAACAGTGCATGTGATTTCGTCAAGCTCATAAAAACTTCGTAACTTCCAAAGCACTTCAACGTAACCATCCACGATTCAACGTAAAACTTAGATTGTGTGTACATTATGTGTCATTTTCAATATTGTTGTTTTGGTGCTCATACGATATATTATATAGATAAGAAAACGTTGCCATTGTATATAAATTTGTTGCCACTTAATTGTCTCAACAGAAATTACATTTCTTTTCCAGACAAATGGGCCGGGTCTTAGCTTGTCACATAATTCCATAAAATGTATATACTAAATGTGATTTGCAGCTTGATTACTTCAATATAGTAGGCTGATGCGGTATGAAAAAAAACCGAATACCGATACCGAAAAAAAAATACCGGTAATATCGAATATACCGGTATTTTTACACATCAAAACTTCGCAAAACTCAAACTTTTTTAGTACGTGACGTAAAGTTGTCAAACAGCACAAAATGTTATAAATAGCAGTCGCGCGCGTTCACACAATGCTGGCCATGGACTGAAAAAGTCTAAGCGTGATAAACTTCAGTATGACACTGTCGACTGGCAACTGCAATGAGCTGTGTAAATTCTGACACAGTGACACTTTGCTTTTAACCGAAGTCCAAGGTGTGAGATCCTTTGTCTTGCGAGTTGTCGTTCTCTCACAGATCTCACTTGTTTTTATAGAAAGGCTTCCGCAAAAAGTGACATCCTTTTGAATAGCGCTAATTGGCGATTGTTAACATTAAATCTGTTGTCGTGCGTCTTGTTTTACATCAGCACGTGAGAAAAAATTGAAAGTTGATACATTTAATAGGTTCAGCTTACGTTTTTTCTACGAATATGCGAAAATGGTGTAACACACAACCGATAATATCGAAAGTTTTGATATTTCCGGTATCTGAGAATTAGAATATCGAATATTCGGTATTTTAAAAATACCGAAATATCGATATACCGCATCAGCCTACAATATAGTAAATTGTTTTCTACTCACGCTTTAAGGCAAACTCAGGAAAATGTTTCTGAACCCCAGACGTAAAACCCCAAAACCCCCATTAGAGGGGCTATTATAGGGGGTCGGCCTTTCCGCAAACCGCCGCGTTTTTTTCTCCTTCACCGTTAACGGTTAACCGCTTCCCGTTTCTTCGTAAAACCGTAACCGCCATTTTTTCGTACAAAACCGTAACGGCTGTTTTTCTCGTAAGCAGTTCAAACGTTCATAACATGACCACGGCGACCACAATAATTCTGTGTCTTGAGTCTTTAGACCCTCTTTACGCCTTACAACACAGCTATTTTTTCCGATTACGTCCACCGTATTTCCAAGGCTATACATGTATTATTAATAACCTCAATGGCACACTGAGCTTAGTAGCCTGGCCTGGTGGCAAATTTACGGCCCATTTTCGGATTTACGTCTTTCCAGGGGAGGGACGGGAGAAAGTTCCACGATAACGGCTGTAACTTCCTTCTTCTGGCCTATTCTGGAGCCGCTGGAGGGCCGTTCCAAAGTTCGAGAAAGGCTCGGATTGTATTCCTAACCGTAATCCACGACTGAAAATGCGTAACAACCGAAAACCGCGCGATAAAGTAATGATTTTCCGCAACCGCACGATAATTTCTTCACCGTAAACCGCCTCGAAAATGGAGATATATCCGCAATCCGACCCCCAAAATAGGCTAAAACCGACTAACCGCCAGACTATAATAGCCCCCCGTTAGACGCCCTAACCATCGAGCTACCAGAACGCAGATGGCAGCGAAGGCTACCTAATGTCATTACTAGTTGAAATCACAGATCAGTGGTTGAAATAACCAAGCTGCAAGTCACATTTAATATATAAAAGATATACAGACATATCGATACTGCTGAACGTGCGAACTACAATAGTACACAACGTAGCCTTGCCCCTTCGCTCTGCCATCTGTGTTCTGGTAGCTCGATGGTAAAAGAGCGTCTAACCGAAGATCAGAGGGTTTGGGGTTCTATTCCCTTCTGGGGCTCAGAAAACATTTCCTGAGTTTTCCTTAAAGCTTGAGTAGTAAACAATTTACTATATTGAAATAATCAAGCTGCATTTAATATAGACATTTTCAGTGGCGGCGCTAGGGGAGGGGCAAGGGGGGCATCCCCCCCAATAATTTTGTCTGTCTCCCTATTTTGAAATAAAAATATTTTTTTATTTAATTATAACGCACGAAAGTGTCCAGTATATTGAATTAATCTCTATCATATATCATTTTTAATATTTTAACATGTTAAATAATTTGTATTATTAAGACTAAAATCTGTCTGAATTTGCGTCAAAGAAGTGACGGTTTAAAAATCTCCTTACTCCATGCTATTGTTGCTGTTAAATAAATACTTCAACGTTTATTGATATACGAGTTCTGGTTCTTTATTTGGTATAATAATGTTTTAAACAATTTTTCTGTTCAATATGTTCTAAATGCATATCGAACATTTAAAAACTGCAAAAAATGTCGTTTCAAAGTTCCTTAAAAGGTTCCCTGGATTCCAGAGGCTCTTGTGTATTTAGCATAGCGGTTAGACGAAGCAAAGGCTACGACGATGAAAAATTGTGTTATGATTTGTTCCACAAAATCAAAAAAAGAACAAATAACTACACTCACTTAAAGAGTGAGTGTCAGGGTAGTGCTTTGCGCGCTTGTTTTCTTCTTGGCGGCCATTTTATGGGACGCCTATTTCAGTTCACAAACGAATCCGTCGATATTTGATCAATCCTTCTTATAAATTATCCATTTTCCAGTTTTCTAAGAAGTAAATATACCTGAGTGATCAATTATTGTGATATTTTTCGTAAAATTGATCATTTACTGTAGTAATCGTTTCGATACATAGAAGCTGCTACGAGCGCTTCGCCTCCGAAGCGTAGAAGGCCAGGTTATGCTGCTGAAACAGCGCGAATAAGTTTGCGAATGGAAGTGTTTGATGAGTGACTAATAAATAAATATATTTTGTTTCTTCTGATGTTTTGTTCATTTGAATTTGCAAAGATTCAGGAACTAAAGCCATCCGGTCCATGCTTGTTCGTCAGAAACGGCTTTGCGCGCGGCCCGCAGTGGTTCACAAACAAGCGAACCGCAACTGTTCAAATTGTCTTGAACATTAACTTCATAACGCCCCCAAGTCAGCATCGGACTCCAATTTCAATATTTCCAAATAAATCTAGAGTTCACATAGTTCTATTACGATGCGATGCACTGCAATCAATTCGTATGAAAACAAAAACACAAGCGCGCAAAGCACTACCCTGACACTCACTCTAAGACTGCAAACTAGGAGCTTCTTTTTACAAATGCCGACAAACCACGGCAATGTAAAACGGTCATATTTGAGAAAATAAACTCACAATTTCGCAGCCTTAAGGTGGCTCGATAGTCTAAATATGAGAACTAGCATTCATCCCCCATAAAAAGTTTTGTAATGCAGATCTGAGCTTTATTTTGGTTCATTGAATAGCGCTAGCGGTGGTCTTGATTATTGAAACGTTTCACACTTGTAGCATTTGTATATCTAGAAAAATTGTGTTTATGATGATCAAGCGGCAGATTTTATGCAAATTAGTTTTCTGGATTTATTATGATTTAGAAACACGATTTCTCCACTCAGGTAAACTTTGAGAGTATAACACTTTTCAGTAAACAAGACCACCACTAGAGCTATGCAATGAACCACGATGAAGCTCAGATCTGCATTACAAACATTTTTATGCGGAAAAATGCAATTTCTCATGATTTAGACTATCGAGCCACCTTAAATTCATCATTTAACTTTATTATTATTATTACTGTTTTATTATATAGATATATCGATGAAATACTAGCTTTTCTCCTATTCAGAAAAAATGATATCTTCACAGTGAAAATAAAAATAATATCATCACCGTGAGAAGCGAAGATACCGTAAGATTATTAAAATATTCATTGGTCAAGGACATTCACGTTTATGGTATCAAAATAAAAATATCTTCACGGTGAGCGGTGAAGATAATAATAAACGAATATTGTTTTCGAGTGTTAGTAATATCTTCTACAGTATATATATATATATATATATACGACCCTGTGATGTTAGTGCAGTGCTCTGACCACTGAGCTACGGAAGCCGTTGCCGAGAGCCTAGTTAGGAGTTCTGTATATATGGTGAAGGTAATGCCGGGATAGGTTTCTCAGTTTATACGTTGTGACTTAGTTTATACGCGGTATATTACAAGTAATATTTGGCATTTCACTCGATTAAATTACAGGTTCTAAGGACTTATGCTGAAGGAAGATTTCGAGTGTTGGAGTATATACATATATAGCAAACCGGAAGCAGTTGCGAAAAATGAATTATCAACGAACCTGCAATGTTAGTGCAGTGCTCGGCTGACCACTGAGCTACCGAGAGCCTGGTCACGGGTTCTGTATGGTGGTAATACCGGGATAATAATTGGATATATTACAAGCTTAAAGTGAATCGTCCACGGACGTAAAACATCGAGTAACAATTCAATCATATTTTATTCATTATTCAATTATAGTTTTAATATATAATATATATATATTGAGAATACTATAGTTTCTAAGCATATGTCTTCCAATAATGGCTTAGTGCAATTGAAATAGACGAAGGGAACACTTTATTATCAATAAGTGCAAGGGATCTGCTACGCCCACAAAACAATTGGCCCCAAGTCGAGCTTGGCAATAAAAATCCTAATACACACGTCATCAGTTATATTGTTACATATATCATACGCAGCCTCGATTTCAAGCCTTTATTCATGCAGTAGTTAAAGCAAATTCACGAAGTGTTTATTGACAGAAACCGAATCTTGTTTGTAGTACAGACCAGTCTAGACTATTAAAACAATTCACAAGCAATTGATATTATAATATTTGATATTATAATTCTTGATATTGTAACTGATATTATAATTCTGATTGGCTGATTTTTGTAACTTGATTATTTTGCGTATAGAAATTTGACACTCGGTTTTAAGTTTGATTCTCACATTTCACTCTCTGACGAAGGCCCTTTAGACCTCCCACGCACTATTTAGGCTGCAGTACACCAACTTACTCTACACTCTAAAGAGTATTCGATTGATATTATAGTAGTTACTCAAACACGAGTGGCAAGAATGTCGTTTTCAAGTCCTATTCTCCACTACCGCAGGATGTCCCCTTGTGCATTTGTTGAATTTCACTGTCAGTCAAGATTTCTTTTCACTAATAATCTTGTAATGAATTACTTCAATTTGATGACCATCTCCGGGTTACAAAAAGAGAAATTGCGATGGCATATCCATAGGCGTATGGGCAACATTTTGTAGGGGGGCTGAGCATAACTTCATGCCCGAGTAAATGATGAGTCAATATTACTGAAGAACTCGAATTGCCATCGTTTAGCCTAAGCATTATTACACGTTTTGTATTAATGTATATGAACATGCATTGGAAACACGTACATTAGGGGGGTGCGGGGGTATGCTCCCCCGAGAAATTTTTTTGAATTTTTGATTCTCTGAAAGTGTATTTCCTGCAATTTGAGGGCATTTTTCTCGTTTTTGCAGCCGCGGCAGTGTGCGGGATTCGAAGTATTTAATAACCGTTAAAGTAACACAGATTTTCCAAGTTTAGACCGATATCTCTCCTGCATATCTCTCCTGAAACGCATAGAGAATGCGTTGCACGACGGCAGAAGAGAAGGAAGGAAAAGCAAACCAGATGTATTAGGTATATTCAAGTTGAATATACAAGATTACGTTTAGACAACGCCCGAACCAAGGTCTGACTATATGCCACTTTTAACCATTGCTAAACGATGAACAACAATGAATGCCCGAATGACAAGACCATTTTTGCCCGAATAGAGCTAATTTTCGGACAACTGGGGGAGCTGCAGCCCCCACAGCCCCCCCCGTCTCGTACGCCTATGGCCATATCTCTCTCACTGCAATTCAATCATATTGGTTGCGTTCTTTTTTCCCATGATAAGAAAAAACGACGTCACTATATCCTATATATTGTTGTTATTCGTTAATTCTTGCTCAGTAAACCGTGTTTAACACCGCCATGCATACGAGGTGAAAACTTAAAGGAGTTGACAATTCAAAGGCACGCCCTTTTCCACTAACTAAAGTAGGTAATCAGTTCAATTTTAGATTTGTTATTTGTTATTTTTTGCTGAAAATTATCGATGGCAATTTGTCCATGAGTCGAAACAGTCGAGATAGCAATTTATTACACTTTACATGTATTGAGTTGAGACTATCTTATAAGTGAAAACTTAAAGGAGTCAACAATCCAAGAGCACTGGATCTTTTCCACAAAGGCACTAACTATAAAGTAACTAACTATAAAGTAGGTAGTTTTGATTTTTGAACTCATGGTAATTGTCTATGATTTGTACGTAATCCCAATGGTAATTGTATATGATTTGTATGAGTCGAAATCGAGATTGAAACTGATCAATACATTATACATTCAGTGGCGAGACTATCTTATAAGATATCGTTTGACCGCTAACTTTCATTAATGCATGTGCAATTTTCATCAATTTTGCCAAACCGATTTAAATTTGATGAGAGTCAATGAGAGTTGAATAGGTGAGACGCTTCCAATGTTCTTCATTCGCTTCCAAACTTGTCATTTAGTTCATAATTCATGCTTTGTCTGTTTATATTCATTTGTCACTGCTGGATGTTATTGTATATATATATATATATATATATCGATGAAATACTATAGATTTTCTCCTATTAAGAAAAAAATATCTTCACGGAGGCTAAAAGGGATGACTCAAAAGGACCTTCACATTTTCTAGAGCTATACTAACCCTAATCTCAATCCTAACCTAACCTTGATCCTAACCTTGATCCTAACCCTAACCGTAGCTAACCCTAACCTAACGATAAATAAAGACCAGACAAAAACAGAAAGGTCCATTTGAGTCATCCCTTTTAGCCATCTCCTAGCTTCACATGCATGTGAAAATAGAAATGAGATCATCACTGTGAGAAGTGGAGATACCGTAAGATTTTTAAGATATTCATTGGTCAAGGACATTCACGTTTATGGTATCAATCTCATGAACTCTCTTGTCCTTGTTTGAAACGAGTTTAAGATAACTCTCATCACAAACTGTTGCCCCGTTTAATCATGAAGGGCTTAGGTTAAATACCTTGACCTCGGGGGATAAGATGTTTATATGTTATATTTTAAAGACAAGAATTTAAAGTTGTGTTATATATTGTGGACATCATAACCCTGCACTTAATGAACTTCTCGTTGTCAATATGTGAAGGGTATATTTATACAGTCAAATATTTTTCATTTCAAAACTGTGTATTTTTGTATCTTTTTTTATTTACATTTAAATTGTAAAAGTATTAATTTTCTTATTTACAGTTAAATTAGATTTAGGTCACAGGACGAGGTTTGATATTGTTTTGTATGTCTGTGGTCAAGCCCCGCCAAATATGTGTGTCATGTATCTCATGCACTAT